>ML394982.1:0-72596 GCA_005239525.1 Nicotiana knightiana | reverse complement strand
AAAAAAAAAAAAAAAAACCCTATAAAACATGAGTATCACAAAAAAAGAAGATAAAAATAACTGTAATGTACCTGTGATTATATGTAATATTGTTGGAGAACAAACAGTTGAAGCGATGAATATCAAAGCACAATGACGATCGTAAGCGAAGAACGGGAGAGAGAGAGAAAGAGAGTATTTGTGAGTATACAGTATATGAATGAAAGTAGAGGAAGCTTGACTACTTGTAAAAGGGTAATATTGTCTTTTCGAAAGGCTTTTAACAAAAAAACGGGTACCAGTGCAAACATAAAAATAAAGCGAGTACAAGTTAAAGAGGGGCGCCTAAATAGGGCGCCCCGTGCAATTTTTACTAGGTGGAATGGTTAAATTTCTTTATTTTTAATTAGATTTGTCGAGTTTGAACTGAATTTTTTGAGAGAATCTCTTAGTATGCAAAGTTTTACCATGTAGTTGACTTATCTAGCATGAATTCAAATTAATAGTCATTGGATTTCAATATTAAAAGGAGCATTAGAATAACGGTAAAATTATTTCTGTATCACCTATAAATGGTGAAGAAGTCAGAAATTTCTCTAAGAATGTTTAAACTTCAAAAAAGTTAATTAAGAAAAAAATCTCCGACAAAAGGTATTCTATATATGTTATATACTTCTAAAAAAATTTAATATTTTACTTATATAGGCAAACATAATTTTGTGATGAAGAGTGGTCAATTGATCACCCTTCTTAGAGTGTAGCTTCACACCTGCTTATAGGTTATGAGTTCGAGACATAAAATCTCATGAAGTGTAATTCTTCTTTGAACCCGATCTAGTATGTTTCGTACACCAAATTGCTTTTTTATAAGTGGAGTTTCAATATGGGATGATTGTAAAAAATACTTCCTTGAGTTGATCCCTCTTGTTAGTATTACTCACAGATTTTTCTTTTAACCCTTTTTCAGAAATCCCAACACACTTTCCCTCTTTTTATGTCACTCTTTTTCTCTATACAAAGCAAAAAACACATCAGACATATTAAAACACACACACACACATACAAAAACACCTGGCCCCTTGAAAATGAGTTACATAATCAACGTTGTACACATTCCCCCCCCTCCCCATACCACCCCCACAGTCTAGCTCCATGTTTTGTCCTTTGAAAATCCTTTTTTTTTTTCTCTGCAACCTTAATCTACTCCAAATTTTGTTTTTCTATAACTTAGTACTACACTAACAATTAGTCACTTGTTTCTTTTATACTCTTAAATATTGTCTGCAGCTCAGCTACTCTAGCTTAGTCCCAGGTTTTCTGTGTCCCTTTGTTTTTTAGTGTTTGGCAGTTTGTTTGTTTTCTTCTTCTACACATACACACACACACACTGCTTTCTTCATTTCTGACATGGGTTTTTCTTAGTTGGTACATTTTATTTCCTAAATTTAAGGGCTTTCCAGAATTTTTGGTTATGTTCCATAGTCACATTTCTTGAGCATTTCAAGACTCAATCTTTTTGTCTCTAAAACCCCTTTTTCTTCATTAATGGCTTCTTAATTGTTGCGTTAGAGGGCTAAGGAAAAAAACGAAGAGAAATTGAAGAAAGTGTGTTTTATTACACATAAAATAAATCCCCCAAAATGTCAATTTTGAGCTTTCTTGTGCATTTCAAGACTCAATTTTTGTTGTCTCTAAAGCCTCTTTTTCTTCATTAATGGCTTCTTGATTGTTGTTTTAGAGGGCAAAGGAAGGGAAAAAAAAGGAAAAGAGAAATTGAAGAAACAGTGTTTTCTTAAATTAAGAAACCCTCAAAAGGCAATTTTGAGCTTTATTGTGCATTTCAAGACTCAATCTTTTTGTCTCTAAAGCCCCATTTTCTTCATTAATGGCTTCTTGATTATTCCATTTGATTGTTTTAGAGAGAAAAAGGAAGAAAAAAGAAGAAGAAAAAGTGGTTTCTTGAAGGGAAAAAAAAACAAACCAAAAATGGCACTTTTGAGCTTGTTAACAACTATGTTTGTAATGTTGGTGTTATCAAGATTTCAACTTGGGAATTTCCAGTTAGTTTTTAATGATCAGAATGCAGTTGAAGCAATTGGGAAAGAGCTATTAATACCAGGGTGGGGTGTGAACACAACTGATTTTTGCTCTTGGGCTGGCATTAGTTGCAGCTCAAACAATTCAATGGTAGAAAGACTTGATCTTTCTGGTTTTAGATTACAAGGTAATGTGACTCTAATATCTGAGCTCAAAGAACTGAAATGGCTAGACCTTTCTCATAATAATTTTCAAGGTTCAATTCCACTATCATTTGGGAATTTGTCTATGCTTCAGTATCTTGATTTGTCTTTTAATCAGTTTGGAAACTCAATTCCTAGTGAATTAGGTAAGCTTAAAAACCTTAAGGCATTGAACCTTTCAAACAATTGGCTTACTGGAGTTGTACCTAATGAGCTTAAGGGGTTGGAAATTTTGCAAGATTTTCAAATTTCTACCAACAGTTTAAATGGCACTATTCCATTTTGGGTTGGTAATTTGACCAATCTTAAGGTTCTTGCAGCTTATGAGAATGAGTTTAGTGGTGATATTCCATTTAACTTAGGCTTAAACTCTGAGCTTTCTTTGTTGAACTTGCATTCAAATCAGCTTCAAGGTACTATTCCTGAGAGCATTTGTGCTAATGGGAATCTTAAATTTCTGGTTTTGACTCAGAATAAGTTGAATGGAACTATTCCTGAGTCTATTGGGAATTGTAAAGGACTTTCAAGTATTAGGATTGGGAATAACAAGTTGATCGGTGGCGTCCCTAAAGCAGTTGGGAATATCAGTAGTCTTACTTATTTTGAAGCAGATAGTAACAGTTTGTCTGGTGAAATTGTGGCAGAGTTTGCCAAGTGCTCTAATCTCACTCTGCTTAATTTAGCTTCTAATGAGTTTTCCGGAACTATTCCTCCTGAGTTTGGTGAGCTCAACAATCTTCAAGAATTGATTGTTTCTGGTAATAACCTCTATGGTGAGATTCCAACTTCAGTTCTTAAGTGCAAGAATCTCAATAAGCTCGACTTGAGCAACAACAAGCTCAACGGCACGATACCGGCGGATATATGCAATACCTCAAGATTGCAATATTTGCTGTTGGGGGAGAACTCAATTAGAGGGGAGATACCTCATGAGATAGGGAACTGTGTAAAATTGCTTGAGTTGCAAATGGGGAATAATGAAATTATTGGAAGTATCCCTTCTGAGATTGGTCATATGAAGAACTTGCAGATTTCACTGAATTTGAGTCATAATCATCTCCATGGTCAATTGCCTCAGGATTTAGGAAAACTTGACAAGTTGGTTTCTTTGGATGTCTCTGATAATCAGCTATCTGGGAATATTCCGTCGGCGTTGAAGGGCATGCAGAGTTTGATAGAGGTTAATTTTTCAAGCAATCGATTCACTGGATCAATACCTACTTTTGCACCATTTCAGAAAAGTCCTAATTCAAGCTTTCTTGGAAACAAAGGGCTCTGTGGTGATCCCTTGAGTGGTGCTTGTGGAGATCTAAATGGTTATAACCACAGCATTTACGGTCACAAGGTTTCTTACCGAATTGTTTTAGCTGTTATTGGTTCTGGTTTGGCAGTTTTTGTATCTGTTACAGTGGTTGTTTTGCTGTTCATGATGAGGGAAAATCAAGAGAAAGCAGCTGCCAAGGAAGCTGGAATTACCATTGAGGAAACTTCTAGCAAACCAGTGATACTAGCAGGAAATGTCTTTGTTGACAATCTAAAGCAAGCAATTGATTTTGATGCAGTTGTAAAAGCAGTCATGAAAGACTCTAATAAGACTAGTGTTGGTACCTTCAGCACTGTCTATCGAGCGGACATGCCTTCCGGGATGATTTTGTCTGTTAAGAAACTAAAGTCTATGGACAGAACTATAATTCATCACCAGAGTAAGATGATCAGAGAGCTCGAAAAGCTTAGTAAGCTCGTTCATGATAATCTAGCTAGGCCTGTCGGGTTTGGAATCTATGAAGACGTCGTCCTTCTGTTGCATGAATATTATGCCAACGGGACGTTGGCTCAATATCTTCATACCTCTAGCCAGGAACTCGAATATAAACCGGACTGGCCAACAAGACTTGCCATTGCCGTTGGAGTTGCAGAAGGATTGGCATTCCTCCATCATGTAGCCATCATCCATCTTGACATTTCTTCGGGGAACGTGCTTCTCGATTCTAATTTCAGGCCTTTGGTTAGTGAAGTTGAAATATCTAGGCTTCTTGATCCATCTAGAGGGACTGCAAGTATCAGTGCTGTTGCCGGCTCATTTGGATATATTCCCCCAGGTATTCTATTATTCAAACACATACTTATCGATCTCTTTTTTTTGTTTATAGAGATTGTATCTTTGGTATTGACTAGTTTTCTCTCTCTGAACAGAGTATGCATATACAATGCAAGTAACAGCTCCTGGAAACGTTTATAGTTATGGGGTTGTTTTGCTCGAGATCCTTACCACCCGATTA
Source organism: Nicotiana knightiana (assembly GCA_005239525.1). Lineage (NCBI taxonomy): Eukaryota > Viridiplantae > Streptophyta > Magnoliopsida > Solanales > Solanaceae > Nicotiana > Nicotiana knightiana. The sequence goes on along the minus strand of ML394982.1, from coordinate 68,098 downwards.
CCTGTTGATGAAGATTTTGGTGAAGGAATAGATTTGGTTAAGTGGGTACATGGTGCACCTGCGAGGGGTGAAACACCGGAGCAGATACTCGATGCAAGGCTCAGCACCATTTCCTTTTCTTGGAGAAAGGAAATGTTAGCAGCGTTAAAGGTTGCATTGATGTGCACTGACGTGACACCAGCAAAACGACCAAAGATGAAGAAGGTGGTAGAAATGCTGCAAGAAATCACTGAAAGCTAAATGAAGTTCGCAACATCAATGTATGTCTTGATTTTGTTCCTTCATATGAATGCTCCCGTGAAAATGCAAGTGTACGACATACATAGTCGAGAGGACAGAATGGTCGAACTCTATATACTGGTCGCTGGTAGCTGGTTTACTGATGGTCTTACTGTTTTCTACTGGGGCTTCAATCATTTGATCAAGAGTTCTCTTTCTCCAAAACATGTAAATGTTGGTGAAACAGATCAATATCTCACTAGGATGATATGTTTGCAAATAGCATTTAGCTTTCCTTTTCCTGTCCTCTTTTCTGGTACATTGCTTCCCAATTAAGTATAGATTCAACCATAGTTAAAGCACCTATTCAACATGCGACTCACTTTCTATTTTGTTCCTTTAATATTAAGAGATAAGTAACTCACTATATAAGTCCTTTAACTGCTTTTGTTTATACTTCTTGAGCTGAGGATTTTTCGGAAACAACCTCTCTACCTTCATAAGATAGGGGTAAGGTCGGCATACACACTACCCTTCCCAGACCCCATTTGTGGGATTTCACTGGGTTTGTTGTTATTGTTGTTGTTGTAACTGCTTTTGTTTCTAGCTGATGTGTTATGAGAATACTAGTTTGTTCTTCAAATCCTAGCAGAAACAAAAAAACACAAGTTGATTTCTTCTTATCTGCCTAAGTCTTGGTGGACAGAGTTATCTGGTACCTGTGCTGGTGGGAGGTAGTAGGTACTGGGGGTGGAATAGTCAAGGTGCGGTCAAACTGGCCCCTACACCACGTTATAAAAGAAAGAACACAAACGATGATATGAGTTGAGCTTAAAGAAATAAGTGAGGATTCATATCGTCGACCCCCACTTTATTTACTGAGACGTAGTTGTTTGTTGTTGTATCTGTTGGTTCAAGTTCTAGGATAAGGCCAAAATACTGCTACTTCCCAACCCAAGAAGCTAGATTGCCTTTGTGGGCAAAGAGTTTGCATAAGTAATCTAGCAGGTAAGAGCCCAGCACATTGATGCATGGGTTAGGCGCATGTCATGGGCTCAAACTCTGTCCACACAAAAGCTTGTTATTTAAATAGGGAAGGGTAGAGGAGCGGATCCATCCTCCACCAAGTTTCGAACCGTGCATAGAAGCTAAGTCATTTTTCTAACCCTTCTTCAATGTGTAGTTAGAACATAATGTCCACCAAATACAACTGAGTGTACAAACCATGATTAGTTGATATGATTTGGTACAAACACAGAGTGCGAGTCGGTAACTTCCATAAATGGAAGTTAAAGTTCCCATTAAGCAGATGATGGCAAGTTGAGAACTCCAATTTCCTTAGCACGGCTAATATTATCATCCAATATATTCTTCATATCTTTTTTATACACAAAACCCTTATCTGTAAGCTTCTTTGATCCCCACTTCACTTCTCTCTTTGGATCATCAAAGTACCTGTTTAATGTGAAGAAATGAAAAAAAATTATAAAATAATCACCATTAGCAGAAATTATCCTTCAAATATATAAATGTGAGCACTTTAGTCTACTTTTACAAACTTATATACACATCAACAGTGTAAAGAAAGTTTAAACTATCATTGTAGTTTCCAACTATAACAACAAGGCTTAAACTGCCAGAGACGAGCTAATTGGACTCTTACATATTTGAGTATAGAAAGAGGAATCGTCTAATTAGTTATTTCCTGGCAAAAGCTTGAGAAGAATGTATCAATACCGCCTCCTCATACTTAGAGAAGGCAGCATACAACATGACGAGTTGGCGGATAAGAGGAGGCGTTGGATCTTGGTCCAACCTACTACGAGGATCTCGTATCCAGCAACCTAACCTATACAAAGGGCGTCAAAGTCCCTTGACTAGGTTGGAGCTATAAAGCTTGCTATGTTAAAGTAGGTTACCATTCCATGTTCGCTATATAAAAGTAAACTTGTCATTGACTTTTAACTGACCTGACAGTGTAAAAACTTTTTACGTTGTAAGTGCATATTAGTTAAACTCTTGTTCTATAGCCTTCAAATACCAAGCATGCACAATGACAATTCAAGTTTCCTTTACATGGCGGCAGCATTCGTACTAGTCTCGTATTTTTATACCTTATTATCTGTAGATTTTTTTTACTATATATCGGTTCTTTCGCCTCGATTATTCTATCACCTTGTCGCATTATCTCGTTGTTGTTACAACTTATTGTGTCCGCTGTTTTTTCTCTTTTAACTTGAGCCAGGGGTCTATCGGAAACATCCTATCTACCTTCTCAAGGTAGGGAAGGTAGGGGTAAGGTCACGTTCTACCCCCAGCCCCCTTATTGTGGGATTACACTAGGTTTGTTGTTGTTGTTGCACAAAGAAAATTCAAGAACTACTACAACAACAACAACAAACCCGGTGAAATTCCACAAGTAAGGTCTGGGCAGGGTAAAGTATGCGCAGACCTTAACCCTGCCTTATGACGATAGAGAGGTTATTTTGTGAAAAACGCCCGGCTCAAGAGAAGTGAAAAATGAAGCAATAAACAAACAGTTCAAGCAACAACAAAACTACTACATCAAATGAAAGACAAGAGTTCTAATTACCTTTGGTTGATATGAAACTCTGGGAATTTTTCTTTGTAATAACTGGCAATTTCTGCAGAAGAAACAAAGGAGCTAGCACACAAGAAACGACCATTCATAGAAGCAGTTTCCATACCAAAAATATGAGCTTCACAAACATCTTCAATGTGTATAATTGGAACTTTTCCATCAACTTCTTCTACGAACTTGAGTTGTTGGTAAGAAATTTCATTACCAGTTACAGCTGATAATATAGCAGCCATACTTGATGACATATTTGACAAGAGTGTATCTCCACCCACAACACCACAACCTAAGCTCACAACCTCAAAACCATTTTTCCCTAAGTTCAAGATTTGTTTCTCAGCCATTGTCTTTGCTTCCACATACTCCTATACCATTCAAAAAGAAAATGTTATTTTCATGTGTGTCTCTGATTCTTTTTCATACGCCAAACACGTATTTTTTTGACTTTTTTTGGGTGACAGCGATATATAAACTCATGACTTTTTAGCTTTTATGATACATCATTTCCTAAAAGTTTAACCGTTAAAGAGAGGACACTTTTAATTACCTAATTATATTATGTCTCAACAATTAGGCGCCCATCCTGAGCCGAGGATTTATTGGAAACAACTTCTTTATTCTCGCAAGGCAGGGTAAAGCCTGCGTACACACTACTCTCTCCAGATCCTACGGTGTGGGATAATATTGGGTATGTTATTACTGTAACAATTAGGCGCCCAAGGGTATATCCTAGTGGTCAATGAAGTAACTGCACGCCTTTCTATCGTGCTATAGAACTTTGGGATTAGAACAAAATTATGATCCGCTATTTAGGTTAATTTCTTCAAAAAAAAAAGTCTAGGCAAGCGAGACGAGACAGTGCAGGTTAAAACTTTGAAAAGTAAGCTTCACCTGCTTCACCCCATCTCGTTTTCCATTTCTATAATAAACAGCCCGGTGCACAAAGCATTTCACGTTCACTAAGGATTTGGGAAAGAGTCTTACTTTAAGGGGTGTGATGTAGACGATCTACCCTAATGCAAGCATTACTGACTACTTTTACGGCTCGAAACCATGACCTATAGGTCACACAGAGACAAATTTTACCGTTGCTCCAAGGCTCCCTGTCATTACTCTTTTTTTTAAGTGTTATATTTGATTGCAATTGAAAAGGAAAGATACTGAGAAAGAAATATTTACCCTAACATAATCATCACTAAAAGCAAAGTGGATATTGAGAGGTGTCCAACATGTTTCATCCATCAATTCCTTGAAACCATTGCCATCATCCTTCAATGGTGAAGCAGAAAGCACAGTTCCTGTATAAATAAGCCTTCTCACTGTCCCACTCTTTATACAAGCCATTCCAATATTCTTCACTGAAGCAACTGTTGCTTCTACCTTATTATTATACTGTTACATTCAAATCCACAAAAATAAATAACTCAGTCAAATTCAAGATTTTACTACATATGTATAAGAAATAATATTCAACAATATATACAGTATAAATTTTCTGCTAGGGATGTTAAGTTGATCACCCTTCGTCGAATTTAGCTCTGACGAGCACTAAAGGTGGAGCCTAATAATCAATGTAATAGGTGAGAACCATGGGGGATCGGGTACTCGGCAAACTTAACCTAACTCCAGTGGCCACATACAATAAAGGATGGTCGGTTGAACACCCTTCATCGAAAAATGATACGATGTATGTAAAAAATACTATACTGCATATATAAATATAAAATTCCTTCTTATACATATATATTAGCTATGTTGCTCGGGTTCTCAAAATGTGGCCGGATACGTGTCAGATCCTCCAAAAGTAGTGCATTTTTGAAGGATCCGACACGGGTACGGCTACATTTTGGAGAGTCCGTGCAATATAGTACATTAGTTCTTGAACATCCTTAGCGAAATTCCTGACTTCACCACATCCTAACTCTAATATTTCCAAAAATATATAAAACGTTTATGTGCTAGTGAACGGTAATAAGCATGAGGTGAAATAATTGAGGTGCACGTAAATTGATTCGAACACCACTATTAGAATCAAAAATAAAAATACATACGTACGCTGATGGAAAGTAATAAGAACTTGGCAAAGTTATCGAGGAACGTACAAGTTGACTCGAACAACACCATTATAAAAATGAAAATGAAATGGATACCTGAAATCCGTCAGAGTGTAACAAGGGAGTGGCAACATGTAAAACAAATTCACAGCCTTGAATTACTTGCTCAAACTCTTCTGGTCTATAGATATCAGCTTGAAATAACTTCAATCTTTCCTCTGCATTGAGGAAACTCTTCAACAAGCCTACTTTTGATTTATCCTCTGCAAAATCATCAAAATTTTGTTATTCTTTTTTCAAATTTCAAGACTAACCCTGTTTAATGTAGATTCGCACCTAATAGGCTCGTTAAAGGGGAGAAGCTTTCCTTATTAGAAATTTTTCCATTAACAAGAATCGAACTCAATACAACAATAACAACAACAACGACATATCTATTGTGAACCAATAGGTGGGGTCGGAAGAGGAGAAATTATTCATTCGCAAGAATCGAACTCGATACTACAATAATAATAACAACAACAACAACAACATACTCATTGTGTTCCCACACGCGGGGTCTGGGGAGTATAGGGTATATGCATACCTTACCCTTACCTTGTGTAAGGTAGAGAGACTATTTTTGAAAAATCGAGTTTAATTCAATAACAACATATTCAGTGTGAACCCATAAGTGGGTCGGGAAGGAGAAATTTTTCCATTCGCAAGAATCGAACTCGATACAACAAAAACAACAACATACTCATTGTGTTTCCACAGGCAGGGGCAGAGCTAGAACACGACCTATGGGTTCGGCCAAACCCATTAGCTTTTGTCTCATTTGTCTTAAGAAATTCATTGAATATGTATAATTTCTTAATTTAGAACCCAGTAACTTAAACAAATTAGATTCCCGAACCCATAAACTTCAAATACTGACTCTGACTGTGCCTCTGTCCACAGGTGGGGACTGGGGAAGGTTGAGTGTACGCATACCGTGCAAATTCCAGGGATATTTTCCATTCCACCAAGAATACAATTCAGGGATAAAAATGCAAAATAAAGATTACATACCCAAGTTTCTGAGTGTGGCATGAACTGTGTACCCTTTTGCCAAAAGTTTCTTCACCAAAAAAGAAGCAATATATCCTGCACCACCTGTAACACAAACCAGCTTTGAACTTCTATTGTTGCTCTCCTCCATTTCTAAATTCTTATTATTGTTCTGATTTTCTTCTTTCTTTTTTTTTGGTAAGACCAAATTTAAAGCCACATGTTTGGTTTCATTGCATAATTATCACTTTGTACCACTTCAAGCCAAATGGCTTTTGTTTGGTCTTTTATATGTTGCATTTAACGACACTGTAACAGACAAAAAGGGTATATTGGATGGACGGCTATTTGGGTTAATTCTTCTTTATTTTAACGGAAAAGGCCTAAAAATGCCATTCAACTTTCAGAAATGGTCTATTCATGTCATCCGTTAAAAAAATGGTCATTTAATGCCACTGTCGTTACACCTTTGGCTCACCTATGCCACTCACCGTTAATATTTTTAAAGAAATTAAAAAAAAAAAATTGTGATGTTAGTTCAATAATGGTATAGGTGAACCAAAGGTGTAACCGCAGAGGCATGAAATGAGCATTTTTTTAACGGATGACATGGATAGACCATTTCCGAAAGTTGAGTGGTATTTTTAGGCATTTTATGTTGTAGAAGGTAATTTTCATATTTTCAGGTTATTAATCTCATTTTTTACGAAGAGTTTAAGTTCTATTTATTAACGGTGTAAAATTATTTACAAAATCAGGTAATTTTAAAGGTAATTTGCATTAATAATATTGATTGATAACCTAAAATAAATGATAGTAACTTGCTATGGTAAACTACATTGTACAGATAGTGTAAACAATTAAATATATTGTCAAAATATGTATATTGATATATTTCATGAATGGTTATTGTAAATAACTTGATAGTTTGTGGTGGAGTTGTAAATACTCCTCCATCCTTAATCAGAAGTCTCGGGTTCGAGCCCTTGGGCATAAAGTTACCTTTGTTAGGGAGCACTTAACCCCAAATGTAGGACTTCTCCGCGCGAATTCGAATTTAATCGAGCCCCAATATAAATACTGGACATCAAATTTAATCGGGCTCCAATATGAGTATTGGACACCGAACGGGAAACAAAAAAAAAGTGAATGAGTTAAAGTCATTTATTTTAGAAGAAGCCTTTGTTGTGGTTCTCTTTGTTGATAAAATGGTCCAACTTTTGTTGTTTCTCTCTTTTCCATTTTCTTTATTGAGTCATTGTGATGTTGGAGAAGTAGATTTATTTTATGACTGGTTATTTAACTCTCTTTATTAATTGCTAAATTAATAAAGAGATTTATTTAAGGGTACGGGGAGGAATAAATAAAGTTGGATTTGTTTTTATTTTTTTATTATTAAATTTTATCGTATGCATGTTTTTATACCCGTGATTAACATGCAATTGACCACATCAGTTATAATACTGTCACATAAGCATAGTCAACCACCAAAAGTGTTTATTAATAGTCATTTCCTCGAGTAGAGGTGTTCAAATGCGAAAACTAAGAGTTTATATATCGGATTTACAAACTGATGCAAGTTTAAGTGGCCACGAGACCAACATTATAATAGAATGAGAACGATGGAGGGTTTAAGTTGGTCTTTACATGTATTTCAAACTCTGAATAGAGCTAAGGGTCATATAAATATGACTATTCAATGAATAGCTAAGAAATTGTCTTTTTTGTTATATATAAAAAGATCAACTAATAAAAGAATACTTTCACTCTGTTTTATGTTAAGTGCAGCAGCCATTACATAAAACAGAGGTTTGCAGCTGTAAGGTACTTCAGCAAATCAAGAAAGTAAACACTTACATTTGAAAAATATATGATCAAACAAAGTAGTGCAGAAAGCCAAGAATTGACGCAAAATTGCCATAGTAGAAAGCAGCTCATTTGAGCAGAGTTGATTATATATTCCTCAATCCATTATATTATGAAAAACGAATACGCATGGGCGCGCAAACTGAACAAAAGAAATTATTATAGCATGTCAACCCTTCTTATAGGGAAAGTGAGATAAAATGACTGAATACAGTATCAGAAGCAAATCCTTTGCTCGAACACAAAAATTGTTCAATTTCAAATGAATTCTTTTCTGGCAGAAACAAAAACAGCATAACTGAATTTCCTCAATCAAGACTTAACAATATAATTCTGTCGGCTGATGGGATTCATCACGATTGGGGGACCAGCAGTGCGAGGCCATGCCTGGAATTTCTTGTCTGTTTCTTTCCACCAATCATTGTTGGCAACGGTGCTTGGAGTAGTACCTGTTTCGAGATACAACAAGTAACTGTCAACACAGCACAGGCAATTTCATGATCAAAGAACTAACAAAAGGAACCAGAACTTGCCTCCAAACAATTTCCCGTCAGAAATAACAGTATCACAAACATATGCAACTGCAAAGGATGCAACAGTAGAACCAACGATGTACTTGGCAGCCATCTTCGAGCTCCTAAAACTTAAAGATAACCTAAACCCGCCACGTAAGAGAACAAATTAGTATTCAGTTATATAAATAGCATCTCAAGACAGGTCGTATATGATTTTTCTAAAACCATCATGAGGCTTCGGAAGCAATGATGTATAGTTCAGAGATTATCTCAAGATGCAGCATTTGTTTAATCTTTCTGTACAATTATGTGAATTCCGAGGCAATGAAGTATAACGTCCAGATCTTCTCAAGGTACAAATGAACAATATTGAGCACTTCTACGTGATTTTGTAGCCTACCGTATGATGTACCATTTGAATCTCTAAAGACACGTACATACAGCTACAAACTTCAAACCTTCAAACGTAAACTATTTTATTTGGTCTTACTCTAACAAAATGTTTGTTCATAAATGCAAGGCAAAGGGTTGTGTGAAGGAAAATAAGCTGTTGAATCAAAGCCTTAGAAAAAGCATATATCCTACTGTTCAAGATACTCGGTACAAGTGAAAGGAAAGTAGACATCTATTTCCTCTTTCTACTAGACCTTTGGGATGGGTTGAACATATTAACACAGAGTATGTTGTGTAGCTAGCTTTCCATTTTAGTTCCTGAAAGAGGGGGGGGGGGGGGGGGGGGGGGGGGGGGGGGTAGACCTTGTGTACCGCCTATTAACCCTCTTCTTTCCACTAAAACATATCATAAATGAATTCTAGAAAAAGATCGAAACTCATTGCTGGTGCTAGTTTAGTTCACGTCCGCAAGCCATTAGCTATCAACTGGAGTACAAAATGAAAGAGGGGACAAAGAAAAAAGGATAGAGAAGATAATAAGCAACATATGCACAGACCAAAGTGTCTTCACATTTTTCCCCAAATACACCAATGATATGCTGCAAAAACTTTTAGGAGTTCATAGCTCTTCATATAGCATTTCAAGATATACCACCATCAACACAATTCGACCATTCTTTGGGATGTTCTACATCCTTTTGTTTTTGTTATAAGGTTCATTTTCAATATCAATCTGAGTGTGTACACCTATACACACAGCACAACTAGATCAACAGTTCCTTCCAAATCAATTTTTTAATCCATCTAAAAATTCTGCAAATGCTCCCATAAACCTCCCTATAACAACTTCATTGTTACGATATTTTTGGTTGCTATAGTGAAGCGCTATTATGGAGGGAGGACATATATAATACCATAACATTAAAAACGGTTCTGAAAAAAACTTGACTCTTATAGTGGATGATTGTTATATAGAGATGTTGTTATAGAGAGATTTGATGGTATATGTTCTACAAACAAAATATACTATTAAGATATGACAGGATAAAAGGGTGCTATGAATTTTGGCTAATTCAAACATGTAATGGTGAGGCTTCTTTTTGAATAACACAAATATCTACACCAAATCATGAAGAAATCAGAAAAAGAAGCAACTAGCTTCTATTGCCTATTCCATTTCCTCAATTTAAGGAGACAATCACTTCCATAATATTTCGTTCATAGAATTGTTTTGGTATGAAAAAAGGCAATTATCAATTAATCCAATCTTCCCTACACGCATCATTGGATACATTTCTCTTTTATCCACGTGTACATCAATCAGTTGACACAGAACAAAACGAACGATGACCCATTAATCCTAACTATTCAGATCCCATGGATATTGTCAAAACTAATGAAATCAATCACACTGAGCCCTTCAAGATGCATTAACCTACATCATAAATTCAGAGTGAATCCACGATTAGAATTTTATGGGTTCAAATTTGGAATTCTACCGCATCCCATTTTACTGGGCTCAAAATCTACTGTTTGTACTTATTTAGTGAAATTTTAATACATATACGAGGCCTAAGCAAAAGCTACTGGATTCATATGAACTCGTAGCTTATTCATTAGATCCACTGCTGCATAAAATATTCATGCCAAGAATCAAGATTAGCTAAGATACAAACCAAACATACGATGACCCATTAAGCCAAACCCTTCAAATCACATAAATAATGGGTTAAAAATTAATCAATTCAATCATTCAACCGTGGCTTCAATATCAATGAAACAAGAAATAACCCATTAATCTAAACCGTTTAACTGCACGTAAAAATGTTATTTTGTCTCTAATAAGCATTAAATCAAATACCCTAAAATGTAAAATTCATATCAAGCAGTAACAAACATGGTGGCACAAGATTTTCAATAAATCTAGACGTATTAGAGAGAAAAAAAAAGTAATGAGGTAGGGCTGGATGGGGGGAGTAGGGCGTGGGTGGGTGCTTACCGTAGTGATGGAGGAGACTGGAAAGGTATGAAAATTTCTTCTACGCTGAATTGTCATGGAGTTGCATTTTTAAGAAGGTTTTTTGGAGATAAAAACGATATCGTTTTGACGTTTATTTCGTACTGTCACGTCGTTTTGATCGTGGCGGCGCTGTCGTTTTAGGATGGATCAACCATTTACTAAATGGATTTCGAGATCAGGTTTTGGGCCTAGGCCCAGATTTTATTTTCTTAATTGGAATTTTTACATTCCTATACCACATAGAAAACCTTATTACCCTCGATGTTTAAGGTTTGATTTAATTACACTTAGTATACCAAATTACCAATTCTATACCATACTTAATTAAGGGTCTAATTAATTAGACATTTTTTACCCCTTAATTAAAGGTGTCTATATATCCCACGTTTCTCTCTCCCCCTAATTCCTAAGACCAACGTTGTTTTCCCTCTCCCCTTTCTTCCTCTTCTCCATTCCTTCTTCTTCTCAAAAAATATAGAGAAGAAACTCATTTTTTATAATCAGATTTTTATTTTATCACGACACCAAATTAGGTTTCAGAAATTATTTCAGTTATCACCCTCACAGTCAATTATCACACTCACCCACGTTTATGTATTGTTAATAAAGTATTGGTAATTGAGTGTAGATACTTAAAATTATGGCACTTATTTGAACTGCAAACGTGAGTTTTTAATAGGAGATGAAAAACAACTATACCAGAATTTTTTTAGTCAGCTGACTCTAGATACACCTCCCGAATCGACCAAATTAGATTCTTCTTAATGTTATAAATCATCTTTTTTACTATAATATAACATCAGGCAGAAGGCATTGAGACTTCAGTGTGGAGCGTGGTTTCTGTCATTCTTTTGTGTTATGTGATCATAATTTATAAAAAATAATCGTGTGCATTTTTCTCTCCTAAGCAATCTTGAGTTACTGCATATCTTCAAGATGAAGCCTTATTCTCCTCCAAGTAAATTGGAGAAATTTGTACATTGAATTTTAATATCTCAATTTCAATTCAATTGTAGCTTAATTAGTATTTTCGATATAATTGCATTTTTTGCAGAAGGTTTTGTAGAAGTTTTAGTCGTTTTGGATTTGTGAAAACAGAAAACAATACATCTACAATCAGAATACAAATAATCTATAATTCATCTATAAAATATCTACAAACTGGGTATATTGAATTTTAATATCCCAATTCCCATTCGATTGTAGTTTACTTGGATTTTCGACATAATTGCATTTTTTGCAGAAGGTTTGTAGAAGTTTTAGTCGTTTTTAATTTGTGAAAGCAAAAAATAAAGCATCTACAATTAGAATACAAATAATCTACAATTTATCTACAAAATATCTACAAAGGGGGTACATTGAATTTTTATATCCTAATTCTCATTCAATTGTAGCATAATTGGGATTTTTGACATAATTGCATTTTTTCAGAAGATTTGTAGAAGTTTTAGTTGTTTCTTATTTGTGAAAACAGAAAATAAAGCATCTACAATCATAATACAAATAATCTACAATTTGTCTACAATTTCTGCAATATGTCTTCTTCTTCTTCTTCTTCTTCTTCTTCTTCGAGTTTCAATGTAAAATTCAGTCAAAACCAAGTCTAATTTGCACCAAAACCCCTCAAAATTGAGATATAAACTCCAAACCATATTCCCGATTATTTTCAACAACACCCAACCCATACATTATATTGCAGCAACTGTAGATAAATTGTAGAAAAATTATAGACTGTTGTTTATTTATTTTTGAGCTTTTGTGTTTTTGTGTTACAAGTTTTGATGGGAGCTTGTTATTCCACTTCGTCTGTTTTGGAGCTAACTTCTGTAGATGAGAAGATATTTTAAGTTATATATATTGCTATACCTTTAAATTCAAGAAAGTATTGTTGTATTGTATTGTATTTAAAGAGGCGTGAATTTGTAGAATAGGTTGAATGTGAGGAATGAGTCAAATAAGACTCACAATGGCTTATTTTCTACATTTAATCTACAACAAAACTACATATCATTTGAAACATTAATATGAAAATACAGAATTTCGATGTTTCTACAAATTATCTACAAACTGTTCATAACAAAATTTATCTTTATTTTCATGCATGTTCGTCTGGAACACTAAAGTTACTTGATATGCCAACATCTCCCGTTATAGAGAAATACAATTTATCTATAATTTTCTACAACTTTCACACATTATTTCCACCCAGTGAAATACAACTACAATAACATAAAACTTACATACAAATTTTATACAAAATTTATACAATATGTCTTTTGTATATTTTGTATCTGATTTATACATACTAAAAATAATTTTCATACAACTAATTATATACTATACAACTTATCTACAATTTTCGTATATTATTTCTACTAAGTTATATACAACTACAATATAATACCACTTAAATATATTTTTTAAACAATGTTGTTCAACTTTCATACAATAGTTAAATGAATAAAAGAAAAATAAATAAACAACAAAATATAATTTTTCTACAATTTAACTACAATTTATCTACAATTTCTGCAATATGTCTTCTTCTTCTTCGAGTTTCAATCTGAAATTCAGCCAAAACCAAGTCTATCTTCACCAAAACCCTTCAAAATTGAGATATAAACTCCAAACCATATTCCCAATTATTTGCAACAACACCCAATCCAAACAAATAATGATTTTTGAAAACCCAAATTTGAATTCAAAGCTTTTTAATGGCTGTCAATGGTGAAATTGCTTCTCTCTTTTCCTTTGCTTTGTATTACTGAAATTTGGACATAATTGCGTTTGATGTAAAAGAATTGTAGAAAATTTAGTCGTTTTTGATTTGTGAATTGTAGAAGAATAATCAATTCGTTTTTGAATTGTAGAAGAATAATTGCGTTTGATGTAGAGACGCTAAATTTGAAACGAAACTGACGAAGAAGATTAATGTGCGTGATTTGCGTTTGGAAGATCTGGAAGAATATTTAATCCCTCAATTTTAGCGCGCCTAAATAAGGAAGCCTACAGCTACAATGATTCCTTATTTAATGCATGGTCTATATTTTGTAGAAATACTATTAGCATGAAGGGTAATATGCAAACTATGAACATATTTGGTATTATAGTTTCCCCTATGGTATAGGAACGAAAATTTCCCTTCTTAATTTCTTGTTTATTTTTCCATTTATGTGAGTAATCTTAAAGAAGAATTAACCCAAATAGCCGTCCACTAACTGCTTAAACTAAAAAAAAATCGGTGGATATGTAATATATACATAATTTATGTATTATATGTGTATAATTGTGTATCAATTTATAAACAATGTATATAGCTAGAAAAAATAAACAATCAATATAGACGGCTATTTGTGTAAATAACCGTCCTTTCTATATTTACTATTTTTTAATTGCAACATTCCTATTTTGCCCACAATGGCACTCCTTTTGTACGATGACATGATATGTTTAAGATGACAACATTTAATGGTATTGTTAATATGTTATACACCTTTTAGTTTAAGTCTTTAAAACCACAAAGATTCTTAAACTTTGTGCCTACTTAAATTAAGACACATAAATCAGGTTAGTAGAGCGACGGAGTAAAGCATGAACAAAATTTCCAATTATGGGTTGTAATGTTATTCATGATTGCAGCTCATCGATGAGTATCATGATCGATGAGTTTATGTTACGGAGTATAAAGACACATGTCATGTATTTATTGGATTGATGTAAATATCAGATCTACAAATTTTGATTCCCCTTTATTGGAGCTAATGCTCATTTGGTGAATTGAACCCACGCTCATGGGGTTGTAATGTTCAAAAGTACACTATAACAGTTCATATCTCATAACTTACACTATAAAACAACAACTATTATGCCTTAGTCTCAAGCAAAGTTGGATCGACAATAAGAATCCTCGCTTCTTTCTTTAAACTCAAACTCATATAACCAAAATAAAATAAGAGTAGATAACATAAATAAAGAAAAATTAAATAAACCAAAGTGTCATTTTCATTTCAAATAGCAGTGTCTGCATACCAGAGAGGGGAGCATATCTCCATCTGATATCACTAAAAAGAGCAGAGGAAAAGCTACATTCGATCTTATACACAGTAAATGGCATTGGTTAGGACAGCAAAACCTAACATCTTTGCCAAAACTCTTCAAACTTTCAGAGAGGAATATCTGCAATACGCGTCTCCTCTCCGCCTCCAATATGGTAATATATCACCTCATAAAAGAATAAAGAACAAAAGAATGAACAACTTTGATGTGTATGAGTTACAAACTATGTTATCTACAGCCCTGGCGCTGACTTCCTTTCTGTGCCGGGCGTTGCATGAGGATCTTCTAATTCTCAGTAGCAGAAAGCACTCTGTATAAGGCGTTAACCGTACAAAGTCACCCTGCCATCAGGATTCATGAGGGAAGTTATCTCAACCTTTTCTGTTCGGTATGACTCCTATTGCTATCTACCATCCTGCAGCTTTCAAAAAATTGTCATACGGACTTGATGCTGGTAGTCTGAACGTCTCCGGATTACTTTGACATTGAGCTCCACAATGCCAGTCGACAGTTCCGGGTGATGGTTTTTGAGAAACATTGGCCACTTTCTGATCTACGAGTTGGTTTTTAACCTGCCCCTATAAAGTAGTGAAGAGTAAGTTTAAGATCAACGTGGAATAAATTGATATGTACAAGTTATCAGTGTATAACTTGAACCTTATAAAGGAGATTACAGCATGTAAACAAGTCTAGAAATGCAAGGTAAGAGGAGTTCTAACTGTTAAAGAGTATAAGTTAACTGGTAAAACCAGTCCTAATTATCAACAATAAATGAAACTCATTTCAGAATGGTCATGCAAGAGTTGTACTGCTGGAGTTATCATGTAAAGCAGGAAAATCGTAGCGCTGCATCTACTGTAAGTTCGTTTTAAAGATATAACCCAGCTATCCATTTTGCCAAAGTACGACAGAAACGGAAAAGCAAATGAATAAGGGAATGAGTAAAAAGGAGAAAAAAGAAATGGTTAGTTTATAGAAACCAAAGAAAACCAAAAAAAAAAAAAAACTATTGCTGAGACCTGATTCTCAACCTGGTTATCGGAAGAGCTTTCTTTGTCCTGTTCACTGGAATTCTGTGATATTCTGATCAGTGCACTATCTTGTCGATGTTGGCTATTCATCAAATTGTACATCCTTTGTTGTTTTCCCGTTAAAAGTGTTTCACAATGATGAGTCATTTCTTTGTAAGAAAAATCAGGTTCATTGCTCAAAGATATTCTCCCTACTTGATGTGCCGTCTCCAAAACCTTCATTTGGAACAGACAAAGTTAATTTTAGATGATCAGATCAAAATAAAAAACTAAAAAATATCAGCCAAAGGATTAAGTGGTACTCCACAAATATTTGTCAAGACAAGACGAACTAAAGAGCCACCAGATGAGGTTGGTTTTTCTCATAAGCACATAAAGGAAGAATATGCAAGTTCGCTAGAGGTGAGAAATGCAGAATAGCCACATGCACACAAAGAAAAGAAATCCATTTCACGAGTACAGCTAGATGTAAAGCTTTTTGTCAGAGATCATAGTGCAGAAGCAATAGGTTAGACAAATTGTTATTGCTCCCTCCGTTTCAATTTATGTGATACACTTTTCTTATTAGTCCATATATATTTCTATATTTGAAAACAATTTAAACTTAAACTTTTCATTTTACCCATTTTACCCTTAATGAGAACCTTTTATAACCACACAAAAGTATAGCCCCCGAAAGCTTTTACCCTTTAAGCTTTTAAGACCACAAGTTTCAAAAGTCTCTTTTTTTCCTTAAACTCCGTGGTGAGACAAACTACGTCCATAAATTAAAACACAGGGAGTATTATTATTGTATAATATGGGTCTAAGATGAGATTAAATGGAACGCCATGGACAGAGAGGATATCCCTTGCTTGCTTGGGATTGAGACATAGTTGTTTTTGTATAAATAATAGGTTAAATAAACATTATATTCGAAAGCCACTTACAGATTCTAAAAGTTGATTGACACTCAACAGATTGGGAATTTCCATGGCGGATTGTTCATTCTGTTTGGAACTATTTAGAGACAAATCGGGACCATCATCGTCTAATATTGAGGACAGCTGCACAAAGTAGAAATAATGATCAAACAAAGAAAATGAGGATAGAAGAGTATCCCGAAATAAATTTCGCCCTCCAGATGCTTACATCAACTGAATTAGACTGCTGAACTCTATGTTGAGCATCAGCGAAAAACTGAGACCCCAAGGAATCTGAATCATCCGGTGAAAATTCCTTAAGCAACTCTTCCCTTGTAGCTGGCACTTCAAACTACGTGCCAAAATAAGTTATATTAGGGATCAATGCTTAACCAGGGAACCACTATATGATTGTAAAAATTTGCAGCGAAATATTTACATCTGGTAGATTAGATAAGCTCTTCAGGATTAAAGAAACCAAGGATTCCGTTGACTGTTCTTCAGTGATATTTATTTGCGAGAGACATTTCTGAGCGGAACTATCATCTTCTTTGGATCCATATATAACTTTTCCATAACCAGAACTTGAATCAGCAGCTTGTAGTTTGCTATCTTCAACCAAATGTAAAAATGGATCAACCTGAAAAATGCAATGAAGGATTCCATGTGTTATGACCCTAATAGAAATTAATATAATAATACTGAAAAGGAACACTATATTACATCAAAAAGTAGTTTTTCATCAGTTCAGCTGCTAGTAGAAACCAGGTTGACATGCAATAGAAAGAACAAAGACCACAGAGGTGAACAAATGCATATAAAGCTTGTGAAGAATTGGTTACCAACCGTTTTATCTGAAAGTGTAGCCTTGACACACGGAATGAGAGAAGGTATATTATATGCCTTTGATGAGAAAAGAATCATTGATGTCGCCAGCACAAACAAAGATCTTTTACGTGATGGTGGTAGTGACCCTGAAAAAAAAATCATATGAACTTTGATCTAAAGATCCTTGAAAACAAAAAATGTACAAGGGGGCATACAGGAGGGAAAACAAAAACTCAAAACAGATAAGCTGAACCATTTTCCCAATAAGGAAGGATCATAGTTCTTGTCACATGAGTTATTGCCAAGAGTTTCAGTAATTGAGTAGTTCTTGCCTCTTAAAAGAATACTGCATGTTGACAAGTCTTTGCCTTAAAGGTAAAAGCGAATGAAGCTCTGTGCAGCCAGGGGCGAAGCCACCTTTTGCTAAGGGTGGTCAGTTGTATATAAGTAAAATATTAGATTTGGATGTATATAACATATATTGAACACCCTTTGCCGGGAAATTTTTTTACTTCTTTCAAGTCTGAATACCCTTGGAGAAATTTTTGGCTTCGCCACTATGTGCAACATGCGTCTAAGCATTGCTACTAAACACCAACGACAACATGAACTATTTAATTGGTATGAACTAAGAGCTTTCCTATTTTCAGGTGTTTGGTTCTCTCATCTTGTTAATAGTAATCTCTTTGATGAAAATGTTATAAACTCAAAGGTAAGAGAAACTTAGTAAGATAATTTGGAGAGAGTGGGATTAGTCTACTAGGATATCCAAATGAGAAATTTTCAGTCAACATTGAAATGTAAGTCCCAAAAACTTCAATCAATTAAAAATGGATCACGTTAACTTGAAAGATACTAGGGACATAAGAAATGTGGCAAGTGACATTTGCTCTCATGTTCCTAGAGCTCCAATGAGACAATTACTTACCACCCCCTCTCAGAATATAATGGAGGAATTAATTGAAGGGAAAGGAAAATCTTAAGCAGTTTCGCACCACAGAGAGCATATATGATGTGGCAGTTTTACCTCCTTCAACGAGTGCGACATTTCTTAACGAAAATGCAAGCTGAAAACTTTGCACTAGAGCTTCATGGTATGAGTGCTGCACAAGTACATGAAGATAATTTTAATTAAGAGACTATAGGAAAGGATATACGGATACATACCAACACATGTTTGTTCACGCTTAAGTTCCTTTACCGATTTAACATAACACAGAAAATTGTCTCATCCAATTACCTTTGCCCTAGAAAATAGCAAGACCAGGCTAAATGTGTGTGCAATGGCTTCATAATTCTCAGGCATATTTGCAGGAGAAATGGATTGTAACCATAGTGAGGAGAGCAGGAGTACGATTTGGTGGCTGCTGAGTCTTAGAGAAATAGGACCCTGAGGATCATGAGGAAAATTAATTTTCACTACTTGGTGAAGTCAAATGAAACAGAATCAAATAACGTTACTACATTGTATAGCTTCCAATCCCAAATTTAAAGACATATTTTATATAACAGTTATATCAGCAATGCGATATCAGAGTGAATGGCTAAGTCCAATGTCCAACACATCCACTATATGAGTGTTCTGAATATACGGATGTTAAGATGGATACACGATTAGAAAAGATTAGAAACTTTTTCGTGTAATGCGAATGAATGTTTGAACTCTAATGCCCAACATATACACTATATGAGTGTCGTAATATACAGCTATTATGATGAATGCATAACTAGAAAAGATTACAAATTAACGATATGTTGGTGAGACACTACAATGATAAAAGGTATTAAAAAGGTGAGGAGGCAGACCTAAAATCATATACTCCTCCATCCCAGTTTATGTGAACCTATTTCCTTCCTTGTCAGTTTCGGAAAGAATGACCTCTTTCTAAAGTTGGAATCAATTTGACTTCTTATTTTACCCTTAATGATAAGCTTCTATAGCAATACAAATGTTAAGGCATGTTTAGGATCACAAATTTCAGAAATCTAATAGCCACACAAATGTTATGGCATGATTAGGACCACGAGTTTCAAAAAGTCTTCCTTCCTTTCTTAAACTCCATGCATGGTCAAATAGGACATAAATTGAAACGAGGGGAATACATAAAAACTGTCTCAAAAGACCATGTGTTTCTCGATACTAAACAAAATACATAATCTGATAAAAGCAAGATTCACATAAAAATCTACGAACTAATTAAGATTAAGGCTTTGTCGTGTTGGTACATCTACATCAGGTCCAATGTTTTGCCAGGAGTCCTTTTAGTTTGTCGTAGACTTGCATGTTAGTGTAGGATAAGTGTGTGATTTTTAGAGAGATCCTAGTATGTCTTAAATAAGAGAAACTACTGAGTATTGGAATGAAATGGATCCAAATATAATGGACAGGATATTGAGTATTTATATAGCCAACCCCTACTTGGTTTGGGTTGAGGCATTGTAATTGTTGCTTGTCCCTATTATTGTAAGCAAGCTTCCAATCATTCTTAGCAGAGGATGTTCAAGAGTGTGCAGCAGCAAAATAAGCTATTGTCACAGATTAAGCAGGTCAGCCGTCAAACGGTGCAAGTAATTTAATTGTCAAGTATGTAAAGAGAGGGTAAAAGCTTGAGTAGTAAAGAATAGCAGATATTAAGTCCCATGATGTAAAGCCAATAGAGCGATCATGCCAAGGAATCTAGGAGTAACAAGTGTATAATACTAAGATGGTGAAGATGGTTATAGAACCTACCGCTTCCTTACTTGGTTTGTTTGTACACTCTCCAACAGGTGCAGGAGAGCCTATTGTGTTATATACACCGCTATATGTTGATTTTATTCTGTTGAGCATCCCGCTGTTGTTATCTTTCTGTTCCGTCTCAAGGGTAATATTCTCCGCCGAAGAAGACCTCTGGTCCCTCAGCTTTCCAAAAAGAGCAGCTGAAGAAGAGAAGACGGAAACAGTTCTAGAGAGTGCCCTTGAAAAATCTGTTGCCTTCCTTTGGTGGGTGTCCTCCGGTATCTTCTGAGGAGAAACAGAAGATGGAACAAGGACAACAGAAAAGATTCGATGAGCTCCAACTCGTGTTTCATGGTCAGGGTGGACCATAGCAGGGAGTAGCTGATGAAATAAAGCCTCTGGGAATGCCTAAATATATGAAGAGAAGTCAGATTCTTAACTCAATATCCGTCCGGGAAAAGCTATGAAAACAAATAACAGTCTAACAAATTCAAATGTTGATCAGCCTTACTTTGTTTTGATATGACAAATTTGGCATAGAAGCTATGATTTGAGAAGCACGGTAAACAGCAGCAATAGTAGTTCTTGCTATCACTTTGATACCAGAGATGTTCTCTAACATTACTGCCATCACATCAAGAATAGGTCCTGCATCTCCAACCTAACAGTCAAGGAAACAAAGAATCATGACTTCCGAATACCCATTAATAAACAAGTTTGGTTAAGACAGCTCTGACGAATTTACGTAGAATGCAACTTATTTGATATTCAAATCCAATGACAGATTTACTACACCTTATTTGATAACTCCACAAGGCATTCATCCACTGCTTCCTGGAAACTTCGGTTCCACTTTATTAACTCGGCTCCCAGCTTTGCATCGTCAAGCGTATAATGTATACTTTTCCGTAAGTGCCTCATGATATCAGTCACTGCACTGACTAGAGCCATGGAATGATGAATCTTTGTCGTTTGAGCAAGTGAAGTCACAACCTGAACAATGTCTAGCTGCATTTCAGGTTGTTTAAGAACATTTTTGTGATCTAGGTGCTTGACTAATATTGACAGCAGAAGATGCGCATTCTCTCCTGCATAATTGAATAGGGGAATGAGAAATTAAAAAAGTGAGAAAAATGGCATTATGAATCTTATCTACAAGGAAAATAAAATACTAGTAAGAGTAGAACCAAAAGTAATGAAATATTTTTGAAATGAAAGATAACAAAGAACAAATGAGAGTGCCAAAGAATAAAAAGAAGATAAAACAAAGGACTAACTTCTCCCTTTCTTTTTTCTCTTTTGATAGGTAAAGGGAGTAACTACAAACCTGAAGCATCCATCGTGTACTGCATATCCTTTAGAATAGGTAAAGCAATTCCAGTTTCAGTAGGCCATAAATTGTCGCCATCAAAGTAGCGGAATAAAGATTCCAAAACTCTCCGTGTGGTTGTAGCCTCCTTACCTAGTTTGGCAATGTTATGTAGGCAAATCCTCGACCAAAATGATGGGTTTTCTGCATCCTCCCTGTCACGAGGGAAATTAATATGCACTTTAGGACACCACATACAGAAAAAGAAAAATCCACCTGACGTTCAGTGTAAAATATTAACTTTGAAATATTTAGTTCCCCTTTCTCATTCACAATGATTCTCCACGAGGGAACCTTCGCAATGACATCTGGGGAAGGAGAAACATGGCCCTCAACTTTGCGCACTTCTTCCACCCACCTGTTCTGATTTGAGTCTTGAATTTCCTTTCTTGGTCTTGGATAATTTTCCAACACTACTGAAACAATCTAATAGAAAGGATAAATATATTAATAGAAGTGATAGAGACATCTGGGAAGTAAGATGGACTCAGAGTTTAAGCTACTGCAATAAAGTAGTGACAAAGTACACTACTGAGAAATACAAAAGATCTATTTCAAGGTAATATCCCGCAAGCGATACAATTTCTGACATGGGAACACTTCATCACATATTCCAGATATCAAAAGATTTAAGCTAACAATTTTTAGATCTGACAATAACAAAATAGGGTGGAAAGAATCTGCTTACATTGTCAAACTCTGCTGAAACATGGGAATATTCACCCATGAACCAAACCTGCGACACAGTTAAATTCTTGTAAGAATATTAATTTAACAACTCCAGGATCGACATTGGATTGCAGGTATCAATTAGTCACGGTATTATACCATTAATCATAGAAGTTACTGGTATAGAATTCAATGGAAAACGAAATCAGGACTTTGAGGAGAATACAAGCCATACACTTTTACCGATGTAGGATTCTACCTATTCTTGGATTTAATTATTTAAAATTTCAATGCTATAATTAATTTGGTGACTTCAGCAATGCTTTTCAAACAAGATGCTGCAGCCTATTCATGGTAATGACTATTAAACAGTACAACGATGTCTTTAGCAGAAAATGCTAAGAAGCAAACAAGAAGAGAAGTCCATTAGAGTCTTCAGAATTCTGTAATGTCTTCTAAGTCTACATTTTGACTTCTGTATTTGTTGATGATATAATTTTGACTTAATTTTATTTTGGAACTGATGAAAAACAAACTTTTATATCGTTTGTATTTAACGGACAACAATTGCCTCCACAGTTTGTATCAAAAGTACACAGTGAATAGACTAAATAGTAGGCAAAATCCACATGAACTCTGTACCATTGCAGAAAGTGCTTTCAGGCCAACTGTGCGGAGATGTTTTGCACTTTCCTCCTCTCCTATTTGCTGTGTCAATTGACACAGTTTTGGAATAAAACCATCTAAATGAAACATGTAAGTACCATCTTTCTGCATAAAACAATAAAGTCAAGAAGGTATAAGATATGGTATCACTGATGCATAAAGATGAATAATAAATAACACCCTATAGTCTGAACGACCCAGTCGTAAGTTGAGGACAACCCCAAAGAACCAACCTGATTATTTACAAAATCAAATAGTGCTTCACATCCGACAATTAGCATGTCATTCTCCCGCGACTGATCTAGGAGAGTTTGTATAATGTTGAGCAGACTATTTGCAAAAAGTGGCCTGACAGATAATATGATGAAATGAAAATTAGAAATGCATCAGTTTGTGGCCAACACAAAAAAAAATTGAAAGAAGCTGAAAAAGACCAATTTATACTTTTTTAAGCAACAGAAACTTACATGTGTTCCTTGCATGAAACAACCAACTTTTTGTATATACACATAACAACCTTTGCTGACCGAAAATTCTCATTTCTCAATTCCTTATAACACCTCTCTTCAAGTGACTTTGTTATCTGTTTAGAAGATCCAAGAAAGGCTAATGACAAAAATGTAATTGAAAATACTGACTTTAAGCATGAAACAAAAAAGATCTCTTCTACATAGGGGTGGGGTGACAAATGAGCGGGTTGCGCTGATTTTGGGAGGTCAAAATGGGTTGAGTCAATAAATGGGCGGGTCAAAAGTTACTTGGGCTGAGATGGGCGGGTCAAAAGTTACTTGGGCTGAGATGGGCTGGGTCAATACAGGTTAAAATTTGGATCATAGCCCAATCCACCCAACTCTAACCAAGCTTTAATTAATGTGTGTTATTTCCTGATGAATTATTTAGTTACAAAATAAGATTTTTTTTTCTTATAACATATCAAATAAAAAAGAATTATTTTAAGATATTTTAACAAAGTTACTCATGGATCAATTTGGGCTAAAAATCACCCTAACTTTAGATGGGTTGAGATGTATTGGGTCAAGACGACTTGAGTTCAACAAATGGGCTGGGCCAAAATGACTTGAGTTCAACAAATGGGCGGGTCAATGACCAACCCAACCTTGGGCGGGTTAAATGAATTTGGGCTTAAATTGCCACCCCCTAATAGGAAATATGAATGAGGTAGTTTCCAAGCTTTTTCCAGTTTACCGAAATATGAATTTCATTAACAGACAAAGGAACTGCAGAGCTAAATAAAGTTATCCTGAAGATGAGTTAACAAAGTAATATTTTACAAACATTCAGGAGGTTTTTCATGGATTGTTTCAGAGGGCTCATAATTTTCATGAACGAATATACCTTGGGAATGCGAAAAGGATTTTTTGCAGCATATTCACAAAGTTTTCCAATCTTCCTATCATTTGGTTCTTCTTCCTGCAAAGTGAATGGACAAATGTCATATACGTGTGTTTGTAGCACAGAAAGACGGCAAGTTTATCAGTTGTCAGATGGTCAAATACCACTGTTTCTGGATTTACTCCGTACCTCATACAAATGCACTGCTGAATGTAGCTTAAAATCATTTGAACTCAAAAAACTAATGTCAAGGGTGTAAACTAAAGGTAAAATAAGCTTGCCAATTTTAAACGACATCAATTTCAAGCACAGCAATTCTTCAAATCTAATGCACTTTAATGTTATACGGACTAAGCTTCTGTATTGTAGTAGCAAGGTAAAACAATTTCGTGAACAGGTTGTTTACATGTTAGTATGGTTAAACTTGAGTTGGATCTAATCTATCATTCCTTATGGCAGATAGAGTTGATGTGTCACAATCAATTAGTATATCATGCCTAAGTTCAAATAATAAAATCCCAATTAGTATCTGCTCATGTGTGACATCGTAGCCAATTGCCTAGCCAACTTCCACCAAATTCATATATTGTGAGGCTTCCCTAAAACACAGCAAGACCAAAATCGGACGTGGCCGCTCTAAGAAAACCTAATTTTTACATTCAGTTCTTCGCATGGACAATGTAAGGGTGGGGTAGTTAATCCCGTGCCATCGTTAACTGAACTTTCACAGACTCATAAGCAAAGCTCAGGTTATTAATGAACACAGCAGGAAGAGTGTACAAACTTGTTCACCCTTTTGTTAGATACAGCTAATAACAAGTAGTTGATTAAGTAAAAACAACCAATGGTGCTACTAACTGCCATCAAAATCTAACATAAAGCAAAAGATGATGACTTCAAGAATCCCTATTAAGTTCAAGTGCTTCATTGCTATAAAGAGAAACTTACATTTAGATTCCAAAAACTGATTAGGGAATTTAACACATAAAAATGAACCAAACAGAAGATGGTAGTTTCTTATATCACTTATACAATCCTTGACTAACCTGAGAGCGAGGGAAAATGTCTGAGATCAACTTCTTATACCTCTTAACAGGCTGCCGTGATCTCGTCCGCATCGCAGGGCAGAAGAAACAAAGATTGCCACATGCTGGCAAGACTTGCCTTGAAATCACACCAGATACGCCGTTCATTCTTACTAAAGATTGAATCACAGGTTTGTCCTTTTTTTTTACCCAATAGAGTTAGCTCACAAAGGCAAATGCTTTCTTTCCCTCCCTAACCTCTAATAGCTCCAATATTCGTACACCCTCAAAAATCAGAAAGGGAAAGAAAACAACTCAGGAGCTTGTGGGTACTCCTCCTTTAGTCCTGGTTTACAGCCTACAAATGTAGAATTCAAAAACCACTTTACATCAATATCTCATTAAACCATCACATATCAACAATCTATAATGGCAATTTCATCAAAAGTGTATCTCAATTCTCTCAACTAATCAAGATCATGAACCAACCTTTTCATTTATGGGGTTCTAGAAAACTAGCCAAATTAAGCAAAAGGGTGTTTGGGTATTTGAAAAAGATCAACTTACCAAATTGAGGTTCAAGAAAACTAGAAAACTAGATAAATTAAGCAAAATGTTATCTGGGAATATGAAAAAGATCAACTTTTCAAACCAAATTGAGGTTCAAGAAAGCTAGAAAACTAAACAAATTAAGCAAAAGGGTGTCTGAGAATTTGAGAAAAGATCAACTTTTCAAACCAAATTGAGGTTCAAGAAAACTAGAAAACTAAACAAATTAAGCAAAAGGGTGTCTGGAAATTTGAAAAAAAGATCAACTTCTCAAACCAAAATTGAGGTTCAAGAAAACTAGAAAACTAAACAAATTAAGCAAAAAGAGTGTCTGGGAATTCGAAAAGAATATCAACTTTTCAAACCAAATTGAGGTTCAAGAAAACTAGAAAACTAGACAAATTAAGCAAAAGGGTATATGAAAAATTTAAAAGGATCATTTTTTTTTTTTAAACAAAAGTGGGGTTGAAGAAAACTATAAAACTGGACAAATTAAGCAGAAGGGCATATAAAAATTCAAAAAAGATCAAATTTTTCCAGATGAATTTGATGATCTGCTTATGAAAGATTTGTACAACACCAAATACCCTAATACAGGTGGAGTCATATATATGTATGTACATTTATATATTTATTATTTATACCTTCAAATGAATGCCTGTAAAGTACAATTCTGATAAAAAATTAAAGCTTTACAACAATGCACCGGATCTCCTGCATTTCTTCCCTTTCTTCGACAACCCTTTCTCCAAATAATTTGACTCTCTCTCTCTCTCCCCTCTATTCTCTCTCCTCTATACACACAATTTACAAAAATTTCTTGAAAAAAAAATTACAAAAAAAAAAAATGATTCTATATTTAAATGGGGCTGGCCGGACACTAATTAATAATTGGAAATATTAACACACACACACACAGAGTAAATGTATAAATATTTATAGAAATGGGAAACACGGAATGATGGAATATTGACTTACTGACATGGAGATTTTCTTATGCTTCCAATTTGGCATTTTTTTACAGCTTCACCATTTGCAATTTTTTAGAAAGTTAAGGATGAATAGTTTATTTATTTATTTAATATTATTATTATTATTTCAGAAGAATTCAGAAAAGACAGTTGACCGTTAAACGGCTTTTTGTTAATGGAGGTATTTTCTTTTGAGCCCCTGGATCTTTTTTTATATGCTGCTGCTAACAACATCGTGTTTATTAGAGTTTAACTTATATAAAATTATAATATAGAAAAAATTTAGGTCACTTCTATCTATTGTAGATTATATTTAAATTATTAGGTCAATTTTATTGTAGATTATATTGGAAATTTTTGCACCGTCAGGTCAATTTTTACCTACAAACTATTATAAAAGTAAAATGGCAGTTCAGTGCACAAAGCATCTCGCATTCACGTGTAATACAGACAGTTTATCCTAATGCAAGCATCAATGACTGATTTCACAGTTAAACCTGTGACTTATATATCACACAAAGACAACTTTATCATTGCTCCAAGGCTCCCTTTCGACTACTATAAAGGTATTTATCTAATTTCACTTTTTTATGAAGAGTTACCTTTAGACTTTTTTGGTAAAGCATTTTTATAATATTTAACTATTTAATATGACAAGAGAAATATATTATTTGGAAATATATATGCATAGAACTTTGAAAGGCTTAATACTAACAACTCTTTAAATTTTGGTTAAATTTGCAACTTGCAGACTTAAATTTTGTGGGGTTTCTATTACATTTGAGCTACTAGATTGGTATTTATTACAAATTGAGCCAAATTGCAAATTGAGCCACCAAATGTGACCATTAACTATCACAATAAATGCTCTAATCGTGACAAGGTTTTTTGGTCGGTAAGAGATCAATAACTAAAGCATCTTATATTTTAAAAAAGGAAAAAAAATATTGTGTTTACAGCCATTCATTTCTTTCTCTGGTCTAATTACTAAATATTATTTAAGCTTTAATCAGTGTTTTAAAAGGCATGGTATAAGGTGAGGCGTTATACATATGCCTCAGCGAGACGTAAGCCCCGAGGCACAGGGTATAAGCCCCATAGGTATTTAGATGACTAACCTGCAATTTGAACTTTGAATTTGCTGCTACGAAGGAGAATGCAGTTCTCTTTGTATTTGTAAAAATATTGAATATTCGTTACTTTTGGAGATATTAGCAGACTAGCGGACAAGATAAAAAATTAAAAAAGATCATGAATTAGGGCTTTAAGGTATTGATTTTTAAATTTAATAATTTCAGTTCCTTTTTAAAACGTTTGAGTAATTACCAAGCTGACTTTTGAGAATTTGAGTATTATATGAAGGACTTATTCAACAAAATTTATTTTAATTTGAAAAAGCCTCTGCGACTTACACCTTACTAAAAAAAAGGTGAATGCCCGAGCGTACGCCTATTGAGACTTTCGGCCCGCATCATCGCCCCAGGGCTCGCCCCGAAACGCCTTTTAAAACACTGTTTTAATAATGAGAATATTAAATAAAAAAAAATCGTACTCATTTATGTTCATTTTCAATTATTGGCTCTTTCACATTACTTTACAACTCTTCTGGGACCTAAGCAGGTGTTATAGTTATAAAAAATATCAAGTGAATGGCTTTTTAAAATGAAATTTCAAGAAAATATTGTCCTCTTCCATTTGGAACATATTATTGGGCCCATGCCTTATGTTATTGATTGTGTTTTTGTTTTGTCTTCTTAACGTTCCTTTTTCTCTAATTTGATATTCTCAAGGTTTTGGTGATTGGCCAAATTTCATAGAAATCTTGGAATATTCTACCGTTCAATTTCGTGCATATTACCTCACCTAATGTTTAGACATAAATTTGGTTGAAATTTAAAAAATAAAATTTTGAAGATGAGATGAAAAATAATTTTTGAAAGTTAAAATTATGTTTGAACATACATTTTACTTGAAAAGAATTTGAAGTTTTGTGAGTAGAAAACTTCAAAAATTACACTAGAGCTATTTTTGGGATTTAAACTTTTTTTTTTTTGAAATCTACCAAAAAATAGTTAAAATCTATAAATAAACAGATATTTAAAAAAACTCCCAAATTTTATGTCCAAAAGGAATCTTTATCATAACTGGTAGTATTAATTAGTTGGCAAACTTATGATAGAATGACACCCATACGTATGTTATTTTATTAATTCTTTTAACTTGAAAAACTATCATAAATTTAGTAAAATCTTATATACGTGTAAAAAAAAGAGAGTATATATAGTGTTTAACAGCTTGTTTGGATGGTCGTTACATATTGTATCGCATCGTATTGTTACTTTAAATACGATGTTTTGTTTTGATTGTTACTTAAATTTTATTGTATCGTATCGTTAAATCCGTCGTTATGTAACGACTAAATGTGCCACTTTATATAACGACCGATTTGGTGTGTCGCATCGTCAACTTGTCTTTTTCTCTCATCTCACCCTTCACTATTATTAAATTACTTTTATCTTATCATTTACCCTACCTTTTTATATAATAAATTTACCCCTTATCATAATTTTTCTTTATAATATTACAAATTTATTCTTCAAATTGTTGGTGCATGATATCATGAAACAACGACAAACGATACGATCTATCCACACATTGCATTTATTAAACGATACAATATAATGCAATACAATATATTATGAAAGGATGTGTAACAAACATCCAAACAAGCTGTAAATAATCAATCTGTCATTACCTATTATTTGTAAGGAGAAAGTAAAGGAAAAAGGGACCCTTAGTATAAGGCCTCATTTGTTTGCACTTAATGGAGGTCTGAATCTTAATCATTCAGATCTCATATATTAAGTGTGTTTGTTTTTAAAGTCTGAATCTTAATTATTCAGATCTTAATCATTAAGTGTGTTTGTTTTTTTACTTCACAACCACTTAATGGGTCTGAATAGTTCTGTATGATTAAGATCCATAACAGACACTTAATTTCATTAAGATGCTATCAGAGATTCATTATTAACTGCCGCCATCGCCTACCATTATCAACTACCACCACCACCACCATACTCAACCATCACCACAACCCCACCACCACCATCACCACCCCACCCCCACCACCACCAGTCTTAATTATTTCTATTAAGATCTTAATACACATCTTAATATATTCAGATGTGTATTCTGATTCAGACGTCTTAATCTTAATAAAAACAAATGAGGCCTAAGTATACTAATTTTTTTTTTTTAATTTTTTTTTTAAGTATACTAACTTTAATGTAATGATACTAGTAGGAAGAATGACACATGAATGATAATTGCTAATCATGAATCTAAATGGATAACTTGCCTTGTAAGGAGGAGTTGGATTAGCAAAAACATTATTATGTTGTCTCCAAAAGGTAAATCACTTTTGACTTTTGTAACATAAATAAATAAGAACTTTTGTAGTTTTCTTAAATCCGGTGTAATCTCATGGGGTTTGAAGAGAATAGTGTGTACGTAAACCTTATCCCTTATCTTGAGAAGGTAGAAGGTTGTTTCAAACAAACCGTCGGCTCAAAGAAAAAGAAAAATCAAAGTGATTCGATTAAAAAATCTATATGTATGTGCTTAGGTTAAACTTGAAAGCTTTTATGAGTCTAACTATGTAAAATGTTACTAGATTAATAAAAAGGAATAATTACCATATATCATGAAAGTTATAATTTTCAAATGAGTATTTCACCAGACAATTTCTGTGAATTCCAACAGATTTTGAGTGGATTGGATTTGCATTTCATGTTACGAGAACATTATCCTTGATAGAAGGGTATGGAAATTGTGAATTAGGGTAAAATGTTAGTGGTTAAGCGCGCGTCTCATTTTCATGCCGTAGCATTAATATTAGTCTCGCATTTTCGTATCTCCTTATCTTCAGATTTCTTTTACTATAAGTTGTTCTTCCCACTTCGATTAATCTATCACATTTGCTTGCCATACTCCTTGTCGTTTCTGCTTCTTTTTCATTTTTTTTAGCCAGAGGTTTATCAGAAACAACCTCTCCACTGTTGTAAGATAGGGGAGTAAGGTCTGCATACGCTCCATCTTCCCCAGACCCCACTTTGTGAGATTACACTGAGTTTTTTGTTGTTATTTTGGTACTAAAAACTGAAAAAGTTGAAACTGAAAAAAATAACTTCTTGCTTTATATATCAATTGGATATGTATAATGAAACAGAAGATGGTGAAAGAAAGAGAGAAACCAAAGGAACATCCACTTTGTAAAAGAAATCAATCTCATGTTCACAAGAAAAAATTAGATGGCTAAAGTCATTTTGATCTTCAACCAGACCCAAATCATTGAGATAGTGTAAGAATAAATAGACTTCTTGTTTATGAAAAAGAATTAACAAGAAAAAGGAATTATATACTTTTGCTTCTTTACATTCCATCTTCAAGCCTTAGAACTTCCTTTATGTTCCCTTTCAACGTGTTCCACAAGGGCCACAGGATCTCGAAAACCTTTACTACACCTCGGGCAGACATCGACTGTCAAGTTCATGACACCATTCTTCTCGTGGATTTTCTGCACGTGATCGATGAGAGCTTTGACGGTAGAAAATCTTAGATGACATTGTGGGCATTGCTCTACTTGACTGCTGGCGTTCGCACCGCTGTGGCTACTAACACGGCTGCTTTGCCCCGTCTGTTGTGTTGGACTAAATTCACTGCTCAACTTTTCCTTTACCGATGACACTACCTTGAATAGGCTCGTGGTCCACCTTGAGGACGACGTGGACTGAGCTTTCTTGGGCTCTTCTTTACTCCCGTTCAGAAAGTTCATGAACGGGAAAGCAGCTTCTGGTTTCTTAGGTCCGGGGCAGTTGTGATCAGGTCCAAATCGGTGCTTCAAACAATGATCGACAGTACAATCCCTACATTTGATTGTGTTGGAGAAAGTTAAGAGCTCTCTGCAGCGAGGCACAGGACATTTTCTTTTCTTTGTGGCTTTTTCGTAGTTCGATGGATCACACTCGGTGTTCACATGTGATCCCCATGTTATGTTGGGGTCTTCGTCAGGAATAAGGCGTACACCTTTTGCACAGAGTGGGCAAACGACTACTGTGACATTATTCTTATTAGCTGTTGGACATTCGTGTCTATTATAGCTCCGATGTTCAAGGCAAAACACCTGCAAGAATTATTGTAATTTAACACAAACTCAGCATCCGAGTCCGGAGATTACAATCAACATCAGATTATGGTAATTTACAAGTCATATTGTTCCAAAGAAACCAACAAATCAAAGAAGAGAAAAATACAACAGCAATTGAGCCCCTGAAGAAAACTATGCAACGCAAGACAAGAGAAATAAATCAAATGAAACCCGAAGGCAAAATCTACAAGCCAAAATATGGAGAATTCTTTTTCTTTTTTAATCACATCAGTGTTGGTTTTCTTTTCAAACATGTAATCAATGGGTGTCCATATTTTTGTTCCGCAACATAAAAGATTATAAATAAAAACCAAAGAAAGATATAAATGAAAAAATAGGATGAAGAAGCAGGACAACACATACTTTTGTGATGCGGAAATGGCCCTCATATAGACAAAGTTGAGTCCATCATACTGAATATCATCTACTTGCATTTTGCCCCTAAAAGATTTAAAACTTATGATACTCACCCAAAATCCACCAAAACAAACTCTATAGACAAATTTCATTCAAAGCTAGTACAATAGGAATGGTGTCAGAAAGGAAAAACGACAACTCTTAAACATTCTAGCAGGCTTCAGAATATTTATACATTAGGAAGAAGCGAGGACTTATTTTCTCACTTTTGGCAAGCTAAAAGCAAGTGGAGCATCAATTGCTGACATGAACAAAATTACATACATAAATATAGGATATATCCACCATAAAATTAATAAAATAGTAAACTTCATGTTTTCCTTTACTGTTACATACTATATTGCTAAATCTATCCAGCCACTAAATTCAAGTATACGAAGCAGCATCTGCCAATACAGATAGAGAAATTGTAGGCTTGAGAAAACGAAAAATAAAGGTTGACTAAATTTTAAGACATATGCACATGCATATTTGAATCATAATCTTCCATTTAAAGCAATAACTTCCGAAGAGAAAGTTTCTACAACACGAGCAGTATATAGAGCTTAAAACCAGTACATACAAGTGGGAACTTTAAAAATGAAAGAAAACGTATATTCTGTTCTATGCTTCATCTGTCTAGCCATTACGGGCTATTCAAGTTTAGATTTTTAAATCTAGACTGGAAATCAAACCAGATCATAGATTTCAATCCACCTATAAAGAAGTTATTGACTCAACTGGACCAATTTTCACCTAGGATCAGAGGGTCTACCGGAAACCTGCACAAGGTACGGGTAAAGGCTGCATACACATTACCCTCCCCGGAACCATATTTGTGGGATTACACTGGGTTCGTTGTTGGTGGACCAATTTTCACCTAAAAGTAGAGAGAATAACTCCTGAAATCTCCATTGCGGAAGCCACATTATAAGTTTGGGAACACTTAGCTTTAAAATTCAGAATAAGGACAAAAATAGAGGTAAAAGTTTAATCAACCATGTGAAGCTCGTGAACTACTGGTTCTCCAAGATGTACATTACACGAGAGTAATCATGGAAATACTAAGATCAACTGTCCGATATTCTAAACCTCTTCCTCTATTGTTGTATCATATGAACAATTGATCATAAGCTTACATACAATAACTGATTTAAGTTTTTTCTTTCCTTCTTATATTTTGATATGGTAAACCCCAACCCCGAACTCTCCTATCCATGATCCGGAAAAATGGTCCTTTCCCATGTTGCTACTTGAATCTCAACCTTATGGTTGGAGGTGAAGGGTGCTAACTGTTGTTCAAATTTCAATATCTGATTACCTCATGAAAAAGGTTGCTTTATCTTTAACTGTTTCTATATCTTCCTAATTAATTGCTACAAAAACCCTCATCAATATATCAGATTGTGCTATAAGTTGGCTCCTAGGCTTCAGTGGAAGGAGGAAAAGCATAAAATGCTCAATATTAAACAAAATGTATCATATCTTTCTTTGCTCCTGAGGCAATCAACTCAACTTTGCCGTAATCTTGATCACTCAATCCTTCACATTTCCTTCAACTCAATTTCTCCCATAAAACAAATCTTCAGCTAAAATATCCAATTATTTTTTTTTCTTCTCCCATCTCCACCACAAACAAACAACTATACAACAACAACTGCGCCCACAAAAAAGATTGAAACTTGATAAAAACTCAAAAAGACAAAGATTCAACAAAATTGACAAAAGACAATAAATCATGTATAAAAACCAAAATGGCACAAATGGTATAGAGAGAAAGATTGAAAGTTTTAACAAAAACCCAGATCGAATAAACATAAAAAATAAAAGGAATTCAGCTCAAATTTGACAGTTAAATCATATATAAAAGAAAATGGGACAAATGCCACAACTATACCCAAAAAAGACCTATCTAAAAGGTTCTTTTCAGTGTGGACCGAAAAGATTGAAACTTTGACCAAAATCCAGATGAAAAAACTTCAAACAATAAAAATTTGAGCACCATATTGACAAAAAATACAACAAATCATGTATTTAAAAAATAGCACAAATTTATAGATAGAGAGAGAGAGAGAGATAGAGAGAGAGAGAGAGAGAGAGAGAGAGAGAGAGAGAGAGAAGGAGAGGGGGTTTACCTTGTGACAGCAATCGCAGGTAAAAGGCAAGAAATCGATGAGCCGGCAATCCTCAACAGAGCAATGCTTTCCCAGATTTGGGAACGCCGGCGTTCCCATTTTTTCGTAATAAAACAAAATTTATGTCAAAAGAAGAAAAGGGGAGCGAAAAATCTTGAAATTCGATAAACTGTTGTTGATTATCTGATTCTGATATCACTGGAAATGGGGTTTCTTGTGAAGACAGCCGGAGAGACAACGGTGGAATTTTTTAGAAAAGTTCAACGTTGTCTTCCCTAAACTGCCTGGCAAATGCGCGACTTTTCTCTTCTTCTTTTTTTGGTTTGGGGGGGTGGTTGTGGATATACTTTAGCATTCAAACCCCATAGATATGTCAATCCAAACTCCACCTTCACATCAATGTATATTACCCCATACTTCTTTAAGCACACATATATCACTAGCCACCATCATCAATACTTGTTTTTCATACACTATANGGTGGGGGTGGGGGTGGGGGGTGGGGGAAGGTTGAAGAGGACAATGGGGTTGGGGGAGGGGGGAAAATGCTGAAACTATTAATTAATTAAAATTTAATCTGTCCTACGAGCTTTGTTTGGACGGTTGTTACCTATTGTATTGTATTATATCTTATAGTTATTTTAAATACAATAATAACAATAATAAATTTAAGAAAATTATTTTCGATAAACCCTCGGCTCAAGAAACAGTTACTTTAAACACAATATTTATTTTGATTGTTACTTAAATTTTGTTGTATTGTATCGTAAATCCGTCGTTACGCAACGACAGAAAATATCACTTTATGTAACGACCGATTTGGCACTGTATTAGATAAAACATGTTCATATTTAATGATCGCATGAGAAAACGACACATGAAGCCGAATACAGAAGAAAGTGAGGTCCGAAGGCAACGATCTCCAAGAGAATGGTATACATAAAGGCGAATTAAATAACCTTGTCACCCGGACCGGAAGTATTTAATGAATAATTTTCAGTAGCATTAAGTGAACGGTCCGTTACAGAGAATATGATATTCACGGCCTACCATTACTCATTCTTCAATGACCCTCATAATTGTCATTTAAGAGAGGCTTGATCGTAGGACCTTGTTCCCTAGGCGCAACTATATAGGAAGCTCTACAACCATTGTAAAGTACACGAATTTTATGACAAGCTACTCTATTCAAAAACTCAATAATATTTTATCTTCTTGCTTATTAATACTGTTATTACTACCTCCGGAAGCTCTCCTACCGGAATCAAGATTTCTACTGTGTTATCTCAATTTCAACGCCACGCTCTTATCTAAATTATTTATCATTTTAGTATCAAATTGATTCACTTGTCTATAAGCTACGTATAAATTCAGTTGTACCATTTTACGAGCAAACAGTTTGGCGCTCACCGTGGGGCTTAGACAATTTTGTATTGCATCTATTACTAACTCGTTTGATTATTTATTCTTAGAAAAAATCATAGAAAATGGCAGATAACGGTGTCAACATCACTCACAACATTGAGGCCCAAGGAAATCAGCCTCAGCACGAAGATTCACTCAGTGATACCTGCAACGAGAGGGACGAGGCAATACCGGTACACGTCGGGCAATATCTACGACACGCTCGAGAGGCGACTCCTGATGATGCTGAAGATGAGCACGTCGTTGAAACAGTAAGGATTTTGAGATAGCAACAAAAGTCCATTATAGGTCATCTCACCCGACAGGATCAAGTCATGACAGAGTTGAAGCAGGCGTTGTCTGGTGCTTCCAACAATGCGAATGGACGAGGTCTAGTTCCTCTCGGTGCTCCGTAAATCAAAATAACGCAGAGGGTCGACAACAATACCTCGAGGGGCGAGGTCGTCTTTGATGGGGCCGGGGGGAACGATAACGGATCCGGTAACAACAATGAGAGTGATCCCTTTAAAATCGAACTCATGTAGTTTATGAGGAAAATAAACGCTCAAATAGATCAAATTACGGGCGCACCACCAGTGTTGAAAGAACCGGACTTAAAGAAATATACCCAGTTGCCGTTCAAACCAAGCGCGACACCAAAGTTGATCCCGAAGTGGTTCAAAATGTTGGGTGTGCCGAAGTATGATGGGACTTCAGATCCTCAGGAGCACATCACCACCTATACAATGACGGTGAAGGGGAACGATCTAGTCTCCCACGAGATTGAGTCAGTCTTACTGATGAAATTTGAGGATACCCTTACAAAGGGAGCCCTGACATGGTATTCGCTTTTCCTCAAGCACTCCATAGACTCCTTAAGATGCTCGTGGAATCTTTCATTAAGGCCCATGCCGGGCCAGGAAGGTACATGCCCGAAAGGCCGACATATTTAGGATTGCACAAGGAGAGTCTGAATTGCTCCGAGAGTTCGTGACCATATTCCAGAAGGAAAGGATGCTGCTACCGGATGTACCGGATGAATACGCAGCTGAATCATTCTCTAAAGGTTTGAATCCGAGAAGTTCCGATGCTTCCCAAAAATTGAAAGAAAGTCTTCTCGATTTCTAGGCAACAACATGGGTAGATGTTCACAATCATCCAAGGGTGATCGGCTCGGTTTCCCGACATTGGCCAAGGGTTAGAATTGAGAGAAGAATAAAGATAAATCAAAGGATGATTTCGACGCAGATCGACGGTCTTCAAGGGGTCAAGTTTTTCCCCATGAACGAGTTGAAGGATTCGGAAGGGGTTTTCGGTCGGCAGATATATTTGCCACCGATAAGAGAGCTAATCACGACCGGAATAACAAGTCATTACAGGATAAAGAGACATCGAGTTCTCGAGATTATTCCTATCCTAGGATTTCCGAATACAACTTCAACGTCAACGTAGTGGAGCTGGTGTCAGCTATGAGGAACATTAAAGAAGCACGGTTCCCGAAACCAATGAGACCCGATCCCAGCTAAATGGATCCTAGTTTGTGGTGAGAATACCATAGGACCAACGGTCACCGCACTAGGGACTTCCAGCATCTGCGCGAAGAGGTGGCGACATTGCTAAAAACGGTCATCTCAAGAAATTCTTGAGTGATCGGGCTAAAAATAATTACGGCCATAATCGCGATAACACGGAGCCTTCGAAAGCAGGAGAAGATCCTACACATTTGACGATCAACATGATTTGGGGGGGGGGGGATAATATTAATGTTGTGACATTTTGGTCGGCAAAAAAGACAGAGGTGTCGGTGACTCATAGTAAGAGACTCCGGAAAGTCGCCGAGGACGACATGACTTTCACGGAGTAAGATGCAGATGGACTGCTACTTCCACACAACGATGCCTTGGTAATCTCTTTAAATGTCTTAAATTTTACAATGAAACATGTTTTGGTGGACCCGAGAAGTTCTGCCGATAATATTCTATGGAGAGTGGTGGAACAAGCCAAGTTGAACGTAAGTATCATTCTGTGATGACCCAAAGGGGCCATCTTGTGATATAAGACTTTATTCCGTGCTCATTATCGTTAGAAACCTCTTTTTTCTCTCCTAGATTTGTGTGCGTAGTCCGGGCGTAATTCTGGAAAGCCTTTATGTGAAAAATATGAGACATAATAATTTTTAGAATTTAAAAATGATTTTAAGTTGACTTTGGTCAACGTTTTGTGTAAATGAACCTGGACCCGTGTTCCGACTATCCTAATGGGTCCGTAATAAAATATGGGATCTGGGCATATTCCCGGAATCAAATCCCGAGATCCACAGCCCGAGAAATGATTTTTTGACTAAAATTGAATTTCAGAAAAATCTATGGTTTTAAAGTATGTGCTTAATGCTTGATTTTTTATGGTATCGGGCCCGTATTTTGGTTCCGAATCCCGGTACAGGTCTTATTATATCTAAACTATATTTGTGAAATTTGGTGAGAAACGGAGTTTATTTGACGGAATCGGATCTTCGGTTGAGAAGATAGTAACTATAAAGTGTTCTTGTAATTTTTATGTGTTTTGGTGCTAAATTCGTAGTTCGAGGCGTTATTTTGGCGATTTGATCACATGATCAAGTCCGTATGATATTTTTAGACTTGTGTGCATGTTTGGTTTGGATCCCTAAGGGATCGGGTGCCATTCGACCGATGCGCGAGTTGATTTAAAACTCAACAAAGTCTGCTGGTGCACCAGATCTGGTGTGCCCGTACCTGCAAGCCTTTGGTCGCAAGTGCAAGCTCGCAGGTGCGACCCAGGCCCAAGCTTGACTCTCAGCAGATGCAAACTCTTTCTCGCAGGAGCGGGACCGCAGAAGCGGAAGCCCGTTCGCAGGTGCGACCCAAGTGGCCCAGCTCCTTTCCGTAGAAGCGGACGCCCTATCCGCACGTGCAGATGCGCACATGCGACCCAACCACCACTGGTGCGGGGCCGGGCAGTGAGTTCATTTAATTCGAACTCCAACCATTTTCTTCTTATTTTCAAAAGGTTTGGAGACCTAGGGCAATTTATCAAAGGAATTTTCTTCCCAAATCGTAGGTAAATGTTCCTTAACTTGTTTCTTTCAATCTTTTACTTCTTTTTCAACTTAGAATCTAGTAATTTCATGGTAGAAATTGAGGGTTTGGGTAGAATTAGAGATTTTTGGGAAATTAGAAATTGGACCTCAATTTGGGGTCGCATTTCGAAACTAATTACATATTCGGGCTCGAGGGGTGAATGGGTAAACGAATTTTGGTCCGAACCTCGAGCTTGGACCAAGCTGGCCCGGGGTCGATTTTTGACTTTTTTTGGGAAAATTCGGGAAATCTATAGTTATTCATTAAAGTTAATTACATTAGCGATAATTGATGGTATTAAGCTATTTGTGACTAGATACGAGTGGGTTGGAGGTGATTTCTAACTTCTAAGGGAAAAGTGGTGCTTGAGCAGCGAGTGACCTGCGAATCGAGGTAAGTGTCGTGTCTAACTTTGGCTTGAGGGAATAGGTATTATGTGTTTATTTGTTACGTGTTTGGTTGTACAATACTATGTATAGGTGAGGTGACGAGCATATATGCGTCTCTTTTGAGTCATAGCATGCGAGTGAAACTCTATTCTTGTCTATTTTGTAGCCTTAAATTCTACTATCCATGCTTAGCGTGTTATCTGAAATGTTGGGTGACTTATATCTGATTTCACTGAGATTTGGTAACTTTTGAATATTGATTCAAGGTTGAGGTTTATATTGTGATATTAATTATGGATAAAACACTGGTTTCTTTGTGATACTCCTATCTATCCGTTGTTATTGATTCTGTGATTTGTGAGGAGGAGTGTAAAGCACGAAGGGTGATGCCGTGCATGCATTATTTATATTGCGAGGAAGAGTGTAAAGCACGAAGGGTGATGTCGTGCCATTATATGTGAGCGTTAATGCACGAAGGGTGATGTCGTGCCATGATTTATGAGTGATAAAGCACGAAGGGTGATGTCGTGTATATTATGAAAGGTTTAATGCACGAGGGGTGATGCTGTGCCGTTCTATTTATTTATTTGGTGAGGTTGAGAGTAAAAGCACGAAGGGTGATGCCGTACAATTTTCCTTTGCTGTTAATTTCTTAAATTATTTACGGATTACTGTTTAACTCGGTCTTTTCGTTATTCTCACTCCTTATATTGAAAACCTCCACTGTATGTCCCCTTCCCATTATTTCTTCTTATTTGATTTATTATTTAGTTGCCTTTAGCATGATTATACTGTTTAGGTTATATGTGTGTGTCTTGTCCTAGCATCGTCACTACTTCGTCGAGGTTAGGCTCGACACTTACCAGTACATGGGGTCAGTTGCACTGATACTGCACTTTGCACTTTCTGTGCAGGTCCAGGTATCGGTCCGAGTTGATTCTGTGTTCGTAGCTGACTACAGGAGACTCGAGGTAGATCTGCCGACGTCCGCAGATTTCTGGAGTCCCCTCCTATATGCTCATTTACTTTTTTCCTTAATTCATAACAATCACACATTTTTATTTCAGCCAAATACTTGTAGTATATTTAATCCGTGAGTTGTGACTCCAGATCATGGGTGGTTAGACATATCAATATCATTTCGCAGTATTATTCTACAGTTTCGCTTCTTATTTGGTATCATGTGTTGAATTGTAATGGATCTCCATAAAGTTAAAAAGGGTTTTATGTTGTAAATCTCTAAGGTTGGCTTGCATAACAAGTATAGCGTTAGTCTCCATCACGGTCCCGATGGTGGGAATTCGGGTCGTGACACATTCTGTCCATAAAACTCCTCGATGGCTTCAATATGGCAAGCGTAATAGCCCGGGTAGAGATCATACTACCCATGAATAGCGAGGGGGTGTTGAAGACGATCCTCAATATTATCCCAGGGAGACCATGGTTGCACTAGATGAAGGTCGTACCGTCAACATTTCATCAATTGTTAAAGTTCCCAACTCCTGAGGGAATTAAACAAATAAGAGGAGACCAACTGGCGGCAAGGGAGATGAATGCAATCTCAGTTTCCAGTAGCAAAGGGAAGGAGCATGCAACATAGCAATTACATGGGTCGGCTCCTGCTCCCGAGCCGAGTGAAGTCAACCAGAGGGAGGAGTCTTCGGAATCCTATCAGGTACCAAGATACTTCTTGGTACCAGATGAAACGGACACAACAAAATCCACAGCGAGAAGAACTTGAACAAGTCGCATTTTTCAAGAAGTTCTTGGAGAGGAAGTTTCACTTGGGGAGAGGACTGAACCCTGAGCTCAGGTCTGGATTTACCAAATTTCTTAAATTTAATGTTGAGTGTTTTGCATGGTTGCATGCAGATACGACAGGTATCCCACCAAAAGTGGCCATGCATAAACTGAGTCTAGAGCCCAACATCCCTCCGATAAGACAGAAAAAGCGTCGTATTGTCGAGGTCAGAAACAAATTCGTCAAGAAAAGGTAACTCGTTTGCTTGATGTCGGTTCAATCTGAGAGGTAAAGTATCCTGACTGGTTAGCTAGTGTATTAGTAGTTCCAACTAAGAATTCACATGTGCGTAGACTAGACTATAAGGATTTAAATAAGGCGTGCCCACAAGATTTGTTCCCACTGCCAAATATCGATCAAATGATTGATGTGATGGCAGGGCACGAGTTAATGAGTT
Organism: Nicotiana knightiana; assembly: GCA_005239525.1. NCBI lineage: Eukaryota > Viridiplantae > Streptophyta > Magnoliopsida > Solanales > Solanaceae > Nicotiana > Nicotiana knightiana. The sequence continues at coordinate 26,436 of ML394982.1, read as the reverse complement.
TCCTCGATGCTTATTCCGGGTATAACCAAATCAAGATGAACCCGGAGGATCAGAAGAAAACTTCGTTCACAACAAACTTTGGCACATATTGCTACAATGTGATGCCTTTCGGGCTTAAGAACGCCAGACACTTATCAGAGGCTCGTGAACAATATGTTTGAGAAAAAATAGAGAAAAATATGGAGGTTTACATAGATGATATGTGGGTTAAGTCTTTGAACGCATGTGACCATCTTAAATACTTGCGAGAAATCTTTGACATCTTAAATAAGCACAACATGAAGCTTAACCCCGAGAAGTGTGCATTCAGGGTAAGTTCTGGCAAGTTCCTAGGGTTCCTGGTGTCGCAAAGGGGAATTGAGGTTAACCATGACAAAATTAAAGCCATCGAAGACATCCTACCGTGAAAGAAGTTCAAAGGTTGATAGGGAGATTGGCTGCTTTGAGCAGATTCATCTTCTGATCTTCGAAAAAATGCCATCATTTCTTTTCACTACTCAAAAAGAAGAACAATTTCGAGTGGAATCTGGAATTTCAGCAGGCTTTGAAAGATTCAGAAAGGTATTTGTCAAGTCCTCCATTACTGTCAAAACTGGAGGGAGGCGAGCAACTATTGATCTACTTAGCTGTCTCGGAGGTAGCGGTAAATGTCGTTTTAATCTGTGAGGACGAAGGTACACAATCTCCAATTTATTACGTAAGTAAAGTTTTAGCGAGAGAAACAACTCGCTACCCACATCTAGAAAAATTGGCCTTAGCTCTCGTAGTCGCCGCTTGAAAGATTAGGCTTTATTTCCAATTTCATCTGATAGCCGTGGTGACCACTTTTCCCCTGTGGAATATTCTTCATAAACCTGAATTTTTAGGTAGGTTGGCCAAGTGGACCGTCGAAATGAGTGAATTTTACATAGCATATAAACCTAGGACTGCAATTAAGTCACAAGTTTTAACCGACTTTGTGGCCGATTTCAGTTGAAACTATTGCCTTCGGCTACAAAGAAGCAGTGATAGTGACGCAATTGACATCGGGAGTTTTAACCTGGTTCACGGATGGAGCTTCCAATGTGAAGGGGTCTAAGCTCGGCATAATGCTAACTACTCCCTCGAGAGAAACCCTAAGACATGCCATAAGAGTCGTTCCTCTGGCTAACAATAAAGCAGAGTATGAAGCTTTGATTGCAGGACTCGAGCTGGCCCGAGGACTGGACTCCGAGGCCATAGAAATCAAATACGACTCCTAATTGGTACTAAATCAGGTCTACGGGATCTTCAAAGCCAAATAGGAATGCATGGAACAATATGTAGTGGAAGTCCAGGCTCTGCTCGCTCGGTTCAGGAATGGTCAATTACGCACATCCCGATGGAATAGGATGTGGAAGCAGATGCACTATCCGATCTTGGATCGTCCATGAATATGAAGGGATAGGACTCCGCACGGTCGTACAACTTATGCATTCGGTATTAGATGTGGATAGCTATTACGAGGTAAATGCGACCAATTTGGTCTAGGACTGGAGAAATGAGATCATTGACTATCTCAAGCATGGAAAATTTCCTGAATATCCCAAGCCATATCGGGGCGCTATGCACTAAAGCAACGAGATATAGTTTCAAGGGAGGTCAATTATATATAGATCTTTCCAAGGCCCATTGTCCCGATGTTTAGGAGCTTTCGAAGCTAATTATGTTATGCCAGAAGTTCACGAAGGAATCTTAGGAAATCACTCAGGCACGAATTCCTTGGTGCTAAAATTAATTAAGGCAAGATACTACTGGCTCCGGATGGAAAAAGATGCCAAAGCTTATGTTAAAAAATTTGATAAATGTCAACGCTACACACTATTGGTACATCAACCGACAGAGCCACTACACTCAATTTCGTCGCCATGGCCATTCATGAAGTGGGGGGTGGATAAAGTCGATCTGCTGCCACTGACCTATGGTGATAGGTTATAAGTACCTTCATTTTATATTTTGATGATCTAACAAACTTAATGTCAAGAACCAGATAAGGAACATAATGCACTTTCGGTACACAACCTCATGCGCATGAAAACAACCTGACTCAAGCTAGAGAGAGTTGTCAGAACTTCAAAAGCTAAAGAATTAACACAGGGAACAGATGATCTTGGGTTCCCCTGGTAGCAGTACGAAGTCAACTCTCTACAGCTGGAAAGTGACTAACTGCACTGCACACGCAAACAGTACAACACAGTGCAGTAGTCATTTCCATCGGGAAGGACCTTGTACCATTAAGTGCTTACACCATTCAAGTGATGAAATCAATGTTATATTAACATTAATCCCATAACAAAATATCGCTTGAACACTAGAGAATTTACTTAAGCACTCCAAGTGATTGATTATCAAGAACAACAATTCTCCAGTGCATCAAGAACAAAGTACACCGATGCTACGTATCAGTTCCCATATCAAGTCTTTGTATGTCCTTAGTAGAGTTGTAACTTTGTAATAGTTCTTCATTGTAATTCCTACTTAGCTTGTCTAGAAGCATTGATTAGGAAACTCTTGTAAATCATAAAATTCAGTGTTTGTGTCGTGGCTAGAGTTAGTCATGTGTTGAAGTCTTTGTAATAGGTGTATTGCAAAATGGTTTGTAATAGGTGTATTTCAAAGTGGCTTGTAATAGGTGTATTACAAATTAGTGAGGGATTAAGGAGTTAATTCCTAGGTTACATAGTTTGTAATCTAAAAGGTTGCTCATAGTGAAGTAGAAATCCTATAAGTGTAGGTCGTGATAGTTAATCCCATTGAGCCGGGAATTTTCCACGTAAAAGTTCCCTGCATTATTTACATTCTGTTGTGTGTGTATAATCTGTTGAAACTAATAGAGAACCTGGTCTCTATATAGTTTGGTGGATCCTCATATTCTCTCAATTGGTATTAGAGCAGGTTCTTTATATTAGGCTAACACCTAGAAAGGATCATCATGGCTGCTCCACCAAACTTTGAAGAAGGCCAGTCTACTTACAATCCACCTAGGTTCAATGGTAAATATTATGGGTGGTGGAAGACAAGGATGCACGACTTCATTATGGATGAATATTCCGAGCTATGGACGTTATCTGTGACAGAACCTTTGTCCCTACTAAGAAGTTGGAGATCTAGCTGTGACTGTTCCTAAGAAAAGGAAGGAGTTCAATGATGCTGATTGAAAAGCCATAGAGAAAAAATTTCGCGCTAAGAAAATTCCTGTATGTGGAATAGGCCCTGATGAATACAACAGGATATCTGCTTGTCAATATGCAAAAGAAATTTGGGAAGCTTTATAGACATCTCACAAGGAATACAGGTAAAGCAATCCAAGATCGACATGCTCACCACTGAATATGAGCTCTTCAGAATGAAGGACGATGAATCCATTCAAGATATGCACACTCGATTCACTTCCATCATCAATGAGCTGCACTCTCTTGGTGAAATCATTCCTAGGAACAAGCTTGTAAGAAAGATCCTCAGCATACTGCCCAGCTCTTGGGAAAGTAAAGTAAACGATATTACTAAGGCAAAGGATTTGCAGACACTGACCATAGACGAGCTTGTTAGAAATTTGAAGACTTACGAAATGAAGAATAAGAAGGACAGTGAAAGAAGAGAACAAAAAATGGAAAAGAACTTGGTTCTTAAGACATATAAAAAAATGACTCAAGCGGTGAAGACAGTGATATGGCATACCTGACTTGAAGATTTCAGAAAATGGTCGCAGGAATGGAGGTATCCCAAAAAAGGGCAGTTCTAGCAAGCTAAAGAATTATGACGTCTGTCATAAATGTGAGAAGCTAGAACACTTCATAAAGGACTGCCCTCTCCTAAAGCAAGAACATTTCAAGCACAACTCAGACAAAGCAGCCAAGAGGAACCAGGTTCCTGATAAACGCTTCAAGAGAAAGAATGTCGCTGACAATGTTGTGAAGCAAGATCTTGCAGCATGGGGAGACTCCTCCAGCAAGTCTGAAGAAGAGAATGATGGTGGTGATAGTTCAATGATGGCAATGGAAAGTGAAACAACTGAGTATGACTAAATCTTTGCTTTAATGGCTCAATCAGATAACGATCAAAATGATGACAATGGTGAGGTAAATTTTCTGGATGTTCAGAGAAATCTGAAATCCTACTCTTCTAAAAAGCTCATGTCATTAGCAAATGTATTTAATTGATGCTTACCATAGTCTTATAAATGATAAGGATGCTTTAACTATGGAAGTAGGAGATGTTGAACAAACCAAAGATGACCTGCTAGTTGTTGTAGTTGATTTGAAGGAAATAATAGATAATCTAAAAAATGAAAAGGATGCCTTAGCAGAGAAAATCACTAGCATAGAACACAAAATAGATGATCTAATGATGGTAGTGGTTGACTTAAAAGAAACCATTCAGTGTGCTAGTAAAGAAAAAGAAGCTTTAGTTGAGAAGGTTGCTATCATTGAGCAAGAAAGAGATGATCTTTTAGTAGTGGTAGTAGACTTAAAGGAAACAATAGAGGAACTTAAAATGGAAAATAGCCTGAAAATTCTGAAAAAGGAAAAGAAGTTGTGAGTGAGGCACACATTAAGCTTGAAAATGAGTTGAACTTGGTAAATACTAGTTTGTGTACTAAACATGAGAAAAATAGTCAGCTTCAGGCAAAATTAGGAAGAGTGAAGAGTGATCTTGAAAAATCTCTTAAGTGGATTTGGTCCTCTGATGCAATTACTGCCATGTATGTTAACAATGGGGGAAACAAGTAGGGAATTGCGTTTCTAAGGGAGAAGACTCCCTACAACCCTCATATCAAGTATGTTACTGTACCCGATGTTATACCCCATTTTAACACGGGTCAAACTAGAGTATAACATATTGGTAATTCTGAAGGTTTAATTAATTAAAGAGAGTCGCCACCTAATTATTTTAAAGGTGAATTAGGACACTAATTTTAGCTAAGTAATGCTTAAAATTAACTCTGTTTTATATGGTCTGCTTAACCTCTAAGATTATGGGTAAGGGTTCTAATTAATCTTATAGGGAAGGTTATTAAGGCACCCTATATGATCTGTTAATTACGATTAACCAGCCGAACTTAGGTTGATTTACTAGTTAAAAAACATATTAGGTAAACGTTTGAGAAAAAGAAAAAAAAATTGATTGTGATGAATCTAAGTATTTAACTATGTTGAAGACTGCATTCCAAATTGTGAAATCAAAACAAAACTAACTTTGTTAAAAATTTCAAAACGTGAGAAAGAAAAGTTAAGCTAATGTGGTAACTTCTTACAAACCAATTCATACTTATAGAAAGACCATCTGAGACTAAATAAAGATTTCGACCACTTTTCCACAATGTTAAAGTCTAAAGGCTAATATGTTTTAGGCCCAAATATTCTCAATGTTATTTGAAATAAAGATAATTTCGCACTAGATTGTAGATAGTATCTTTAAAGAAAATACGCTAAAATATATAGGCCAGGCGTTAATATAGGAACCAGTTTTTTGATTTACTAGTTTTAGACCTTTAGATAAGATAAAAGTTCTGTTTAACTAATCATAAGTTTGAAAATGCAATTCCAAAATGGGTAGTAACTCGACTAAATAAGCAAATTAACATGCAATAATCAGAGAACACGAAGGACAATGATAATAAATAACAAAAATGAATAAGGGTGCCATAGGCATCCCCAAGCGTCTCGCTTGTTTTCTTGCTATCTGAGGCATCTAAGGAATGAGAGGTATTGACTCCATGTGCGGGTATGGGAGAGTCTTCCTTTAAGACTCCATGATTTGCTCCAAGTACATATGCACAAAAAGAAAGAAAAGGAAAATAGAATTAGAAGGAAATTTTATTCTTAAGCATGCATAAAGAAACCAAAACAAACGAAATCCAAATCGAACAAAAACTCTATAGTCATTCAGATCATAACAAACTTATGAACCATACTTTGCAAGTCCATACCAACATGACTCACATTTTCTTTTCAAAATGCAAACGGACTCTTAAGTTAAGCACTATTCTTTCTTATTTAAAGTTTGAATAATTAGTAACAAGAAACTTACTACTTAAACTGAAAGGCACATTTTACACTCTAATGGTAATAAAAACAGATATAAGCCTGCCTTATTTTACTGATAAAGAAAGTAAATTTAAAACTCATGCAAATATTTAGCCAAGACTTGAATCCCCTTTACAATAGATATACAAAAGAAATCCTAATATGAATTCATTTTTACCATTAGTTGACAGGTATGGAAAGCAACATAAGTTTGATTCAAAAGGAATATGTTCTAATTGCTAATAGGAAAGGTACAACAAATAGAAAATCACATACTTATATTTTATTTTAGGCTAACAAGACACAAAGATTCTGACCTTCATTACCAGAAACAATCCATAGCACAATTCCTAATGGATAAAAATTCATATTCACTAGGTGATCTAACCAAACTCATACTTAATATATGAATAGTCAAAGACATACTTTACCCTATTTAGCTTTAAATGTTAGGCAGAGATGCCAATAAAAATTTCTATAAGCGTGTATTAGTATTTTACAATAGCAGGTGCTTTGTTAGCTAGGATCTATTTCATTGTAGGAAATTTTAAATATCATTATAGCATGATCTAAGTCCTGCAAAAGAAAAACAACACACATGATTCTATAAACAAAATATGAAACCCACATTCACGAACATTCTGAGCAACTAGGTAGGTTCCTTATTTGAAAAAAATGAGTTTATGACATGGGAAGAAAGTTAACTAACATGTCGTAACTATGAGAGATCCTTCATTTCATGAAAAACAATACATGATTGTATCATTAATTCCTAAATCATGAGTTTCTACATTCGAATAAGAAAAGCCATATAACATGATTTTACTGGACTTATGTACACAATATAGAAACTTGAACTCCAAATAGAACTAAGAATACTGAAAGGTTTAATTTTATAACATTAGAAACACAAAGTAAGAGACACTAATGCTACTCTCATAAAATGTACAGAATCATAAACATACAACAAAATGGTCGAATCGAAAAAGAAAAGAGAAATCACTGATCTGTTTTGAGGCAGTGAACCAGGGCTGGGGTCTCAAATCCAACAGACTTCGACCTCGACCTTGCTACCTCAAACTAACTTTAATCGTAGAGCAAACACAAAATAATTTTCTGTTGGCTAAAAAAATCAATAGAAGACGAGAGATTGCATGAGAGAAATAATTCGATTTTAGAGATGGCGAGTGAAGGCAACAAGCTTCTTTTTTGGGGGGGGGGGGGGAGTGAGAGAGTGGTTGAACCATAAGTTTAAAGGGAATAGAGGCGGCTGGACAACCTCAATTTTTTTGTGCAGAAATGACGGTTCCCAAGTTGTTTGAGGGGTAAATGGGCGGCTAAGAGCTCCCTTAATGGACTTAAAACACCACTATTTATAATAAAAAACTAGGGCTTAATTTCTTGGTGGTATTTGAAATTCAAACGGCCATAAGAGCCATTTTGAAAATCAAACCAAATCTCTGAGAAATCAGTCCTTCAGACTTGGAGAATCAAAATTTCAGAAGTATTTTGGCTTCATATGTTGACTGACCCGTTGAAGAAGAGAGAGAGATGAGCATTTGAGAGAGGGAGAGAGAGGGGTGGGGAAAGAGGCCTTCTTTGCGTGAAAATGTGCACAAATAGTCACTAATAGAAGCTGTCTTTATTTTAAAGCCAGTGTTTTAAATGTATTTATTTTTTAGCCATTAGTTTGATGAATTTTTACCGGACTGGACGAAAATACCCTCATGCTATAACTTCTCAAGGAGGAGGTTGAACGTAAAAATTGCGCGGGGTACCCTATTTGGTCGCCCCCATTTAACCCCTCGCTGAGCTGAAGTTCACCAGTTAAGAGGAAGTTCGCCAGTTATAAAGACAAAACTTCAGCATACAAGGCTGAAGTTCCCCAGTTACAAAGACAAAACTTCAGCTCTAGAGCTGAAGTTCCCCAGTTACAAGTCCTTGCGCAAGTTTGAAAATACCCTTGCGCATGTTTGAAGTTCAAAATTTAAAGGACAAGCAGTCCTTAACTTCATGTTTCAAGTTAAAAAGTTAAGGACAAGCAGTCCTTAACTTAAAGTTTCAAGTTAAAAAGTTAAGGACAATAGGTCCTTAACTTATAGTTTTCCTTCCTTAACTTAAAAGTTCAAGTTAAAAAGTTAAGGACAATAGGCCCTTAACTTTTGAACTAAACTTCAGGACTTCAGGACTTTCAGGTCTACAGGTCCTTAACTTTTGAAATTAACTTCAAGTCTTCAGAACTACACTATGCTGAAGTTTTGTCTTTATAAATGGGAAACTTCAACCCCGTATGCTGAAGTTCCCCAGTTACAAAGACAAAACTTGAGCTGAAGTTCCCAGTGTAACTGGAGGAACTTCAGCCCCGTATGCTGAAGTTTTTGTTTTTATAACTGGAGAACTTCAGCCCCATATGCTGAAGTTCCCCAGTTACAAGTCCTTGCGCAAGTTACCCTTGCANAAGTTAAGGACAAGCAGTCCTTAACTTCATGTTTCAAGTTAAAAAGTTAAGGACAAACAGTCCTTAACTTAAAGTTTCAAGTTAAAAAGTTAAGGACAATATGTCCTTAACTTATAGTTTTCAGTCCTTAACTTATAAGTTCAAGTTAAAAAGTTAAGGACAATAGGTCCTTATTATAGTTTTCAGTCCTTAACTTAAAAGTTCAAGTTAAAAAGTTAAGGACAATAGGTCCTTAACTTTTGAACTGAACTTCAGGACTTCAGAACTCCTAAGAGCAGACACAAAAGAAATTGAGAGGCTTATAAAATTTATATGATTAAGCAATTCGTTTCTTCTGTTCAAAAGTGGATTTCACATATGAAAATAATGGAAACACTCATACAAACACCACAACCCCATTGCAAAAGGAGAAGTAGAGCTGTAAGGAATGAATCTGAAAATGGCGTATTTTCATTTGGGAAGGAAAGGGTAACACTGTCTATTCATATTAATTTTAATAGACTAGTGGCTACTTTTGCTCAGCATTAAAAATGCTGGATAAAAAATAAATGCCACCTTAAATTGTAGCTACCCTACGCCATTTCCCCCGGAGATGGAGGAGTTTGGAATTTTCTTAAAGAAGGAAGGAAGAAGATGGGCGATAGTTTTTTTGGCAGAAAGGAGGATAGGCGTAGAGTTTTAGGGATTAGGCTAATTGGGTTGGGTCTTGATTTAGGTATTGGGCTTGAAATGGTCTCCCCCTCTTCAAATTAATTTTATTGGGTTCTCATATCTTACTAATTTGGACTCTATAGAAATATTTGGAACATATATAATATTACATTTTAAATAAGCACTTAACTCAATAATAATTACATTAACAGTATTATTAATAGTAGTGCTAATAGTACATATACCAAAATAATAATTATGGAATGGTAACAATATCTTCAACAATTATGATTATAATAATAGTAGTAATAATAGTAATTAATAAAAATAGAGCATTAGATTATTAATGACTAGGGAGCGCCAGAAAATTAATTTGAAGAGATAGGACAAAATTGGGTAAATATTTTAAAGTAAAATAAATACTACTATTTGATTAAATAAAGGAATGTGATATACTTTTTGCAAAAGACGATAAAAATGATATTTAAATAAAAGTAATAACAATAGAAATAATAATACTAATATCCAATAATAATAATAATAATAATAATAATAATATAGATACTAACAATAATAATAACTAGGTCTATTTTGGGATAACAATTTTAAAATAATTATTCTTAAACTATTAGCAATATTAGAAGCTAAAAAAAATGTTTGGAAGAAAGGAGGGACAAAATTGGGTGTCAACACCCGATAATGTGTACCCATTGTGGTAACAACGAGTATTTTAAGGAAAATTGCAAGGCCAGGGTTCAGTCTCTTCAGAAAAATAAGATCTTTGTTGAGAGAGTAACTACTGCTAGAGGACCTGGTTCCTCCCATAGAAAACGCATGTTACCTGCATGGACTAAAAGATCACTCATTCATCCCTTTCCTCATTATAAAGGACCCAAACTTGTTTGGGTTCCTAAATCCAACCCTTGATTTCCTTGTGTAGGGAGCAGTGAAAGGAAGCAGCCAACAGTGGTACATGGACACTGGTTGTTCAAAGCACATGACTGGAAATACAATGGATTTTCTTTCACCGAAATCACTGCAAGGAGGGAGTGTATTCTTTGGAAATGGGAAAAGAGGATACATTCTAGGAGTTGGAAGGATTGGGAAGTCATTCACTCACTCAATTGAGAATGCATACTATGTCAATGGCCTAAAGTAAAGTCTCTTAAGTGTCTCCCAAATATGTGACAAGGGAAACAATGTGGAATTCTTGTACAAGATATGCATAGTCACCAACCTTGTAACTGGTGAAGTGGTTCTTGTGGCTAAAAGATACAAAAATATTTATGTTGCCGATTTTGAGTCTCTACAAAGTGGTGATCTGAGCTGTTTGAGAGCAGTTGATGATGATGATGCTGAACTATGGCATGGAAGACTGGGGCATGCAAGCTTCTCTCTATTGAATAAGCTGGTCCAGAAGGACCTGGTTCGTGCTCTACCCAAGTCAAGTTTCAAAGAGCACAAAGTGTGTGACGCCGACGCAAGAGGAAAGCATGTTAAATCTTTATTCAAGTCCATAAAGGACGTCAACACCTCAAAACCACTCGTTCTTCTTCATATGGATCTACGTGGACCAATGAGGGTGCCAAGCAGGGGAGGAAAAAGGTATATCTTCGTGATAGTGGATGACTACTCTAGGATCACTTGGACTCTGTTCCTCAGAACTAAGGATGAAACCTTTCAAGTATTTGTGGCCTTTGTGAAGAAGATTCAAGTAAAGATGGGATACAAAGTGGCTTGCATTAGATCAGATCATGGGACAAAATTTGATAATGCAAAATTCTGTGAATTATGTAATGAAAATGACACTACCCACAACTTCTCAGCCCCAAGAACACCACAGAAAAATGAAGTTCTGGAAAGGAAGAACAGGACTCTTGAAGATATGGCACGAGTTGATTGATAGTGGGATTGCAAAGAATTTATGGGCAGAAGCTATCAACACTGCTTGTTACTTGGTGAACACGTGCATGATCATGTCCCTTTCGAACAAAACACCCTATGAGTTGCTGAATGGAAGTAAACCCAAGCTGACTCACTTGAGGACATTTGGCTGCAAATGTTATGTTCTCAACAATGGAAAGGATCAGCTTGGAAAATTTGATGCCAATAGTGATGAAGGAATCTTCCTGGGCTACTCATCTCAGAGTAAAGCTTACAAGGTATTGTGACGACCCAAAGGGTCATCAACTATTTTTATTACCCATCCCGTACTTTCGAGGCCTTGAAAACCTTATTTGTATTTGCCTCGATTTGCATGCGCATTCCGGGCGTGTAGCCGAACATCTTAAATATGAAATTCTGTGAGAAATGCTAAGATGTGATATTAAAATGAATAAATTTGACTTCGGTCAACATTTTAGGTAAACGGACCCGGACCCGTGATTTGACGGTCCCGGAGGGTCCGTAGGAAAATATGGGACTTGGGCGTATGCCCGGAATTGAATTCCGAGGTCCCAAGCCCGAGAAACAAAACTTTGAGTTAAATTGTTTTCTGAAAATATCTATAGAAATTGAAAATGAAATTTGATTAGAAAGTGATGGTATCGGGCCCGTATTTTAGTTCCGGCGCCCGGTACAGGTCTTATATATGCTTTGAGCACTTTCTGTAAAGTTTGGTTGAGATTGGATGTTGTTTGATGTGTTTCAGACTTAAAATGGAAAATTTGATGTTTTATGAAACTTGATAGATTTCATGGATTTTGAGGCTTAATTCGATGTATATGACGTTATTTTGGCGATTTGATCGCATGGATAAGTTCATAGGATATTTTTGAGGTAGTGTGTATATTTGGTTTGGAGCCCCGAGGGCTCGGGTGAGTTTCGGATAGGCCACGAATTGCATTTTTGAACTTAGAGTCTGCTGGTGTTCTGTTCTGTAGGTTTCGCAAATGCGAAGCCAGCATCGCAAATGTGAACAGTGCACTGGCTGGCAGTGCTCGCAAATGTGAAGCCAGCATTGCAAATGCGAAGGTGCACTAGTTGCACAGTGATCGCAAATGCGATCCTTCCTTCGCAAATGCGAAGTCCCTCCTCGTGCAGAGTGATCGCAAATGCAAAGTATTCTTCGCAATTCCCATGCAGGGGTGTTCGCAATTGAGAACACTTGTTCGCAATTGCGATGCCTACCAGTGGCCTGCACTGTACAAAACCGAGTTTTTACTTCATATTTCATATTTTCTCAAACTCAACACTCTTAGGCGATTTTTCCAAAGAACAAGAATCTTCCAAATCAGTTGTAAGTGGTTTTTACTCATTTCTTTTCAATCATTAACATCATTTAACATGTTTTCGACTTAAAATCAAAGATTTTCATGGGCTGAAATTTGGTGAATTGGGTAGAACTTAGGTTTTTTCTAAAATTGGGGTTTGAGTGGGTGATTTACCTCCGAATTGAGAGATTTTTATATGAATAGACTCGTGAGGGTTCTAGGGTTCTGAAAATGTAAAATTTACCCGACTCCGGTATGCTGGCCTGAGGGGCATTTTGGTCATTTCACCTAATTTCGCATCGTAACCTCGAATTTAATAGTAGAACCAATTGCATGAGATGTTATTTACGATATGAAATTTATTTTAATAGATTTGGGACATATGGAGTCGGATACTCGTGGAAAACGTGTGGTTTCAGGTTGATTGCTATACTTCAGACCCGACGTAAGTGTTCAGTCTAACCTTAGCTTGAGGGAATAGGAGTTGTGTCTTGTTTGCTACTTGCTAATTGTAGAGTAAGATGTATAGGCATGGTGAAGAGTATCTATACATTGGCGTCTAGCATGACCGTGAGTCCTTATATTGTGAATATTCTGGTTTTGTTGTAATTTCCATGTTTAATTGATGATTTCTATATGTTGTGAAGAATATGTGGAGGGAATTGTATACTGTAAACTCTATTGGAGCATTGTCTCAAATTGTAATGAATAATGAAGAAATATGAGATAGTATGTCTTTGGAGCATTGGCTCAAATTGTGAATTTGAATAATGAAGAGATATGAGATAGTATGTCTTTGGAGCATTGGCTCAAATTGTGAATTTGAATAATGAAGAGATATGAGATAGTATGTCTTTGGAGCATTGGCTCAACTTGTGAATTGAATAATGAGGAAATATGAGATATCACATTCTTTGGAGCATTTGCTCAATTTGTGAATTGAATAATGAGGAAATATGAGATATTACATCTTTTGGAGCATTGGCTCAGATTGTAACACGAACGATGATGGTTTATGAAACAATTGTGTCCTTTGGAGCATTGGCTCAAGTAATAGAATAAATCACATAAATGAAAGTGAAAGAAAGAGAAAGAGTTATTGAAATATACCCTTGCCGGGTCATTGTTGCTTTTGATATTGTTCCCTTGCCGGGATTTAATTGTTTTAATTGATTTTCCCTTGCCGGGATTTAATTGTTGAATTATTGTTCCCTTGCCGAGATTTCTATTTCTATTTTGTTTACTTCCTTGCCCTTGGTTGTGATTGTTGTTTGGGTGAGGAAAAGTGTTAAAGCACGAAGGGTGATGCCGTGCACTTGTCTTGGTAAGAGTGAGAGTAAAGCACGAAGGGTGATGTCGTGCACTTGTCTTAGTGAGAATGAGAGCAAAGAAAGAAGGGTGATGCTGTGCATTGTTTGATATTGTCTCCCTTGTTGGGATGTTGAGATTACTGTATTGTTCCCTTGCTGGGATTTAATTGTTTAATTGATGATCCCTTGCCGAGATTTCTATTTTATTTTGTTTACTCCCTTGCCCTATTTTTTGATTGTTGTTTGGGTAAGGAAGAGTGATAAAGCACGAAGGGTGATGTCGTGCACTGTAAGGAAAGAGTGTAAAGCACGAAGGGTGATGCCGTGCACTGTGAGACGTGCATTGTGAGGAAAGAGTGTAAAGCAAGACGGGTGATGTCGTGTCGTACGATGAACCATTATGTACCCTATTCATTGATTATACAGTGGGGGAAGAGAGTAAAAGCACAAAGGGTGATGCCGTGCCATAATTCACATTGATTACATTATACATTGCATAGTGAGGACGAGAGTAAAAACACGAAGCGTGATGCCGTGCAAGTTTGTGATTTCTTGTCCTTATTGATATGCTGGCTTTGACTTTCTTTTCCCTATTGAGAATTCCTATATGAGACTGTTATCTCCCCGCAGCATGTTCCCCTTCCTTTAGTATTTATTTTCTCCCTATATTTCTTATCCGTTGTACATATGTATATCTATTTATTTGAACTGCACAGGTTTATTCGGTAGTCTGGTTCTAGCCTCGTCACTACTTCGCCGAGGTAAGGCTAGGCACTTACTCAGTACATGGGGTCGGTTGTACTGATTCTACACCTGCACTTCTTTATGTTGTGCAGATTACGCAGCCGGACCCGGAGAACATCATTAGTGGGAGTGTCTTCCAGCTTATCATAGAGTCTTCAAGGTATACCCGCTGGCGTTCGTGGGCCTTGGCGTCTCTTCCATCCCTTTGTCATCGATTCTGGCTTATTTTTCCTCTAGTTTCAAAGGCAGACATGTATTTCCTTTTAGACTTGTATTTAGCCCTCTTAGACAGTTGGTGAGTTTGTGCCTCCAAGTTTTGGGAAATTTACGCGTTGTTGTATTATGTTATCCTTATTTAGCTTGAAACCACATTTAAATTCCGATGTTAAATAGTGAACCGTTTAGTTTATCTTATTAAATTGGTGTTAATTTGCTAGTTTATTTATATACGTTGGCTTGTCTAGCGGGTTCAACGTTAGATGCCATCACGGCCCGATGGAGGGATTACGTGGCGTGACAAGTTGGTATCAGAGCACTAGGTTACTTAGGTCTCACAACTCACAGACAACTTGGTAGAGTCTGAGGGATCGGTACAGAGACGTCTGTACTTATCCCCCAGAGGCTGCAAAGTTAGGATGACTCCATATTTCTTTTCTTCTCTATCGTGCGATATGATTACGAGTATTGATTGTGTTTCTATTCTATTCTCTCGCAGATGGCGAGGACGCGTGCTTCCCTTGGTTCTACCCAACATCTTGACACTCCTGCTACAGCTCCTACTAGGGGTCGAGGTTGAGGACAAGGCCGTGATAGAGGCCGAGGCTGGGGCCAGGCTCAGCCTAGAGCAGCAGCCCCAGTGGAGGACCCTCAGGTCGAATCTAACGAGGAGTTCCCAATTTCGGTAGTCCCAGTTGGACCAACTCAGGTCCCAGAGGCTCCACAGTTTCAGACTCCGGCACCTCAGCCAGCCGAAGTACCTCAACCGGGTATTGCAGCACCGGTAATAGAGGGAGCAGCTATGTCAGCAGATGCTTTGTGGAGACTTGACAGGTTCACTAAGTTATTCATTGCTACTTTTACTAGTTCACCATCAGAGGACCCCAGTATTATTTGGATAGCTGCCATGAGGTTCTTCGGAACATGGGCATAGTGGAGTCAAACGGAGTTGACTTCGCCACTTTTCGATTATCGAGCGCAACCAAGAGTTGGTGGAGAGATTATTGCCTAGCCAGACCAGCTGGATCTACACCTTTTACTTGGACTCAGTTCTCAGAGGTACTTCTGGGGAAGTTCCTTCCCATTACTCAGAGAGAGGACCTTCGGAGGCAGTTTGAGCGTCTCCAGCAGTGATCCATGTCAGTCACTCAGTACAAGACCAGGTTCATCAATCTAGCCCGACATGCTCTTATGATACTTCCCACTGATCGGGAGAGGGTTTAGAGATTTATTGAGGGATTATCCCGGCCTATCAAACTTCAGATGGCTAGAGAGTCAGGTACAAACATATCGTTCCAGGATGCGGCCAATGTGGCCAAGAGGATTGAGATGATTCTGTCATAGGGTGGTGGTCAGGGGGCTGACAAGAGGCCCCGTCATTTCGGTCGTTTCAGTGGAGCCTCATCTGGAGGCAGGGATTCTTCAGGCAGAGGTCATCCTTCAAGACCTTTTCATTCAGCTCTTCAGGTTTCCCATGGTACTTGGGGTGGTCGTGGTTATCAGCCGCACTATTCTGATCAGCAGCCTTACAGTGTGCCACCAACTCCTATCAGTGCATCGCTGCATCAGGGTTTCCGGGGTGGTCATTTAGGTCGACAGGGTCAGATTCAGTTCCCTCAGCAGCCGAGGTCATGTTACACTTGTGGCGATCCGGGTCACCTTGCTAGATTTTTCCCTCGAGCATCAGGTAGTTCTCAGCATCGTTCTTCCCGTGCCATGGTACAGGCACCAGGTGTTCCACAGCATGCCCAGCCAGCTTGAGGTGGGGGTAGAGGTCATAGAGGTGGAGCTCAGGCTGCCAGAAGTGGAGGCCAGCCAGCAGCCGGCCGTCCCAGAGATGTGGTTCAGGGTGGTGGGCCCCAGCCCCGATGTTATGCTCTTCCAGCCAGGCCAGAGGCTGAGTCTTCAGATGCAGTTATTACAGGTACTATCAGGTTTGTGATAGCGATGCTTCAGTACTGTTTGACCCAGGGTCTACGTATTCGTATGTGTCCTCTTATTTTGCACCATACCTGGTCATGCCTAGTGATCCATTGAGTGTTCCTGTTTATGTATCTACATTGGTGGGTGATTCTATCGTCGTCGATCGAGTCCATCATTCTTGTGTTGTAGTGATTGGGGGTCTTGAGACCCGTGTTGATTTGTTATTTTTAGGTATGGTCAACTTTGATGTTATACTGGGGATGGACTGGTTGTCCCCATATCATGCCATCTTGGATTTTCATGCCAATACGGTGACCTTGGCCTTGCTAAATTTGCTCTGTTTGGAGTGGAAAAGAACTCCTGGTCATTCTGCCTGCAGTGTTATTTCTTACGTGAAGTCTTTGTGCATGGTCGAGAAGGGGTGTTTGGCTTATTTGGCTTATGTGCGCGATTCCAGTGTTGAGGTTCCCTCTATTGATTCGGTACCCGTGGTTCGTGAGTTTCCTGAGGTTTTCCCTTCAGACCTTCTGGGGATGCCACTCGACAGGGACATTGATTTTTGCATTGATCTGGATTCGGGCACCCATCCCATTTCTATTCCGTCATATCGCATGGCCCCGCCATAGTTGAAAGAGTTAAAGGAACAGTTGCAGGATTTGCTTGGGAAGGGTTTCATTAGACCCAGTGTTTCCCCTTGGGGTGCTCTAGTGTTGTTTGTGAAGAAAAAGGATGGTTTGATGAGGATGTGCATTTATTACCGGCAATTGAACAAGGTTACAATCAAGAATGAGTATCCACTACCGAGGATTGATGATTTGTTCGATCAGCTTTAGGGTGCCAGGGTATTTTCGAAGATAGACTTGAGATCTGGCTACCATCAGCTGAAGATTAGGGAATTCGATGTCCCTAAGACAACTTTCCGCACTCGGTATGGGCATTATCAGTTTTTAGTCATGTCACTTGGGTTGACAAATGCCCCAACAGCTTTTATGGATTTGATGAACCGAGTGTTCAGGCCTTATTTGGACTCGTTCGTGATAGTCTTCATTGATGATATATTGATATACTCCCTCAATCAGGAGGAGCACGAGCAGCATCTCAGAGTGGTTCTTCAGACTCTAAAGGATAGTCAGCTTTATGCAAAGTTTTCGAAGTGTGAGTTCTGGTTGACTTTAGTTGCTTTCCTGGGTCATGTCGTGTCAGTAGAGGGTATTCAGGTTGACTCAAAGAAGATTAAGGCAGTCAAGAACTGGTCTAGACCAACATCATCTACAGAGATTCGGAGTTTCTTGGGATTGGCAGGCTATTATCGTCGGTTCGTGGAGGGATTCTCGTCTATTGCAGCCCCGATGACCAGGTTGACCCAGAAGGGAGCCCACTTCAGATGGTCGGACGAGTGTGAGACGAGCTTTCAGAGGCTCAAGACAACTCTGACTACAACACCGGTATTGGTTTTGCCCACAGGTTCAGGGCCTTATACAGTCTATTGCGATGCTTCCCGTATTGGGCTTGGTGCAGTATTGATGCAAGATGGCAAAATCATTGCTTATTCTTCGAGNGCAGGCTATTATCGTCGGTTCGTGGAGGGGTTCTCATCTATTGCAGCCCCGATGACCAGGTTGACCCAGAAGGGTGCCCAGTTCAGATGGTCGGACGAGTGTGAGGCGAGCTTTCAGAGGCTCAAGACAGCTCTGACTACGGCACCGGTATTGGTTTTGCCCACAGGTTCAGGGCCTTATACAGTCTATTGCGATGCTTCCCGTATTGGGCTTGGTGCAGTATTGATGCAAGATGGCAAAATCATTGCTTATTCTTCGAGGCAGTTGAAAATTCATGAGAAGAACTACCCAGTGCATGATTTAGAGTTGGCATCCATTGTCCACGCACTGAAGATTTGGAGGCACTACCTGTATGGCGTGGCGTGTGAGGTGTTCACTGATCATAAGAGTCTTCAGTACTTGTTCAAGCAAAAGGAGTTGAATTTAAGGCAGAGAAGGTGGTTGGAGTTGTTGAAGGATTATGATATTACCATCTTATATCACCCGGGGAAGGCCAATGTGGTGGCCGATGCTTTGAGTAGGAAGTCAGCTAGTACGGGCAGTCTTGCTTTTATTCCGGTCAGTCAGAGGCCGCTTGCTTTGGATGTTCAGGATTTGGCCAATCGATTTGTGAGGTTGGATATTTCTGAGCCTAGTCGAGTGTTGGCTTGTACGGTCGCTCGTTCTTCATTATTGGAGCGTATCCGTGATCGGCAGTTTGATGATCCCCATTTGTGTGTCCTTAGGGACACGGTGCAGCGCGGAGGTGCCAAGCAGGTGACCTTAGATGATGGCATTTTGAGATTACAGGGGCGAGTTTGTGTGCCCAATGTTTATAATATTCGAGAGTTGATTTTAGAGGAGGCCCATAATTCCAGGTACTCTATTCATCCGGGCGCCGCGAAGATGTAGCAGGATTTGCGGCAACATTATTGGTGGCGTAGAATGAAGAAGAATATTGTGGCATATGTGGCGCGGTGTTTGAATTGTCAACAGGTTAAGTATGAGCATCAGAGGCTTGGTGGTTTATTTCTAAGGATTGAGCTTCCCGAGTGGAAGTGGGAGAGGATCACTATGGACTTCGTTACTGGACTCACGTTGACCCGGAAGAAGTTCGATGCAGTTTGGGTCATTGTTGATAGGCTGACCAAGTCAGCACATTTCATTCCTTTGGCAGTTTCCTATTCATCCGAGAGGTTAGCTGAGATCTATATCCGGGAGATTGTTCGCCTTCATGGTGTGCCGGTATCTATCATTTCGGACCGGGGCACGCAGTTTATCTCGCGTTTCTGGAGGGAAGTTCAGCGAGATTTAGGCACTCAGGTTGCGTTGAGTACAACATATCATCCTCAGACGGATGGGCAGTCCGAGCGAACGATTCAACTTTTGGAGGATATGCTCCGAGCTTGTGTTATTGACTTTGGAGGATCATGGGATCAGTTCTTGCCTTTAGCAGAGTTTGCCTACAACAACAACTACCAGTCGAGTTTCCAGCTGGCTCCTTATGAGGCCTTATATGGTAGGCGGTGTCGATCTCCTGTTGGATGGTTCGAGCCGGGAGAGGCTCGGTTGTTGGGTACAGATTTGGTTCAGGAGGACTTGGACAAGGTCAGTATCATTCAGGATAGGCTTCGTACGGCTCAGTCCAAGGCAAAAGAGTTATGCAGATCGCCAAGTTCGAGATGTGGCTTCCATGGTTGGTGAGCGAGTATTGCTCCGAGTGTCGCCTATGAAGGGCGTGATGAGATTTGGGAAGAAGGAAGGTCAGGATCATTCAGGATAGGCTTCGTACGGCTCAGTCCAAGAAAAAGAGTTATGCAGATCGCAAGGTTCGAGATGTGGCTTTCATGGTTGGTGAGCGAGTATTGCTCCGAGTGTCGCCTATGAAGGGCGTGATGAGACTTGGGAAGAAGCGAAAGCTTATCCCTAGGTTCATTGGTCCGCTTGAGATTCTTGATCGAGTGGGAGAGGTGGCCTATAGACTTGCATTTCCGCCTAGCTTATCAGTCGTACATCCAGTTTTTCATGTGTCCATGCTTCAGAGGTATCACGGCAATCCAGCCCATGTGTTAGATTTCAGTATTGTCCAGTTGGACAAGGACTTATATTATGAGGAGAAGCCGGTAGCTATTTTAGACCAACAGATTCTTCAGTTGAGTACCAAGAGTTTCCCTTCTATTCGTGTTCAGCGGAGGGGTCAGCCTCCTGAGGCATCGACCTGGGAGTCCGAGTCCGATATGCGAAGCCGTTACCCTCATTTATTTTCCGACTCAGGTACTTCCTTCCTTTGTCCGTTCGAGGACGAACGGTTGTTTTAGAGGTGGAGAATGTGACGACCCAAAGGGTCATCACCTATTTTATTATCCATCTCGTACTTTTGAGGCCTTGAAAACCTCATTTGTATTTGCCTCGATTTGCATGCACAGACCGGGCGTGTAGCCGGATAGCTTAAATATGAAATTCTGTGAAAAATGCTAAGATGTGATATTAAAATAAATAAATTTGACTTCGGTCAACATTTGGGGTAAACGGACCCGGACCCGTGATTTGATGGTCCCGGAGGGTCCGTAGGAAAATATGGGACTTGGGCGTATGCCCGGAATCGAATCCCGAGGTCCCAAGCCCGAGAAATGAATTTTTGAGTTAAATTGTTTTCTGAAAATATCTATGGAAATTGAAAATGAAATTTGATTAGAAAGTGATGGTATCGGGACCATATTTTGGTTCCGGCGCTCGGTACAGTTCTTATATATACTTTGAGCACTTTCTGTAAAGTTTGGTTGAAATTNGATGTATATGATGTTATTTTGGCGATTTGATCGCACGGATAAGTTCATAGGATGTTTTTGAGGTAGTGTGTATATTTGGTTTGGAGCCCCGAGGGCTCGGGTGAGTTTCAGATAGGCCACGGATTGCATTTTTGAACTTAGAGTCTGCTGGTGTTCTGTTCTACAGGCTTCGCAAATGCGAATCCAGCATCGCAAATGTGAACAGTGCACTGGCTGGCAGTGCTCGCTAATGCGAAGCCAACATCGCAAATGCGAAGGTGCACTGGTTGCACAATGATCGCAAATGCGATCCTTCCTTCGCAAATGCGAAGTCCGTCCTCCTACACAGCGATCGCATATGTGAAGTATTCTTCGCAATTCCCATGCAGGGGTGTTCGCAATTGCGAACACTTGTTCGCAATTGCGATGCCAACCAGTGGCCTGCACTGTACAAAACCAAGTTTTCACTTCATATTTCATATTTCTCAAACTCAACACTCTTAGGCGATTTTTTCAAAGAACAAGACTCTTCCAAATCAGTTGTAAGTGGTTTTTACATATTTCTTTTCAATCATTAACATCATTTAACATGTTTTCGACTTAAAATCAAAGATTTTCATGGGTGAAATTTGGTGAATTGGGTAAAACTTAGGTTTTTTTCTAAAATTGAGGTTTGAGTGGGTGATTGACCTCCGAATTGAGAGATTTTTATATGACTAGACTCGTGAGGGTTCGAGGGTTCTGAAAATGTAAAATTTACCCGACTCCAATATGCTGGCCTGAGGGGCGTTTTGGTCATTTCACCTAATTTCGCGTCGTAACCTCGAATTTAATAGTAGAACCAATTGCATGAGATGCTATTTACGATATGAAATTTATTTGAATAGATTTGGGCCATATGGAGTCGGATACTCGTGGCAAACGTGTGGTTTCAGGTTGATTGCTATACTTCGGACCCGAGGTAAGTGTTCGGTCTAACCTTAGCTTGAGGGAATTTGAGTTGAGTCTTGTTTGCTACTTGCTAATTGTAAAGTACGATGTATAGGCATAGTGACGAGTATCTATACATTGGCGTCTAGCATGACCGTGAGTGCTTATATTGTGACTATTCTGGTTTTGTGGTAATTTTCATGTTTAATATATGATTTCTATATGTAGTGAAGAATATGTGGAGGGAATTGTATCCTGTAAACTCAATTGTAGCATTGGCTCAAATTGTAACGAATAACGAAGAAATATGAGATAGTATGTCTTTGGAGCATTGGCTCAAATTGTGAATTGAATAATGAAGAAATATGAGATAGTATGTCTTTGGAGCATTGACTCAAATTATGAATTGAATAATGAAGAGATATGAGATAGTATGTCTTTGGAGCATTGGCTCAACTTGTAAATTGAATAATGAGGAAATATGAGATATTACATCCTTTGGAGCATGGGATCAGATTGTAACACGAACGATGAAGGTTTATGAAACAATTGTGTCCTTTGGAGCATTGGCTCAAGTAATAGAATAAATCACGGAAATGAAAGTGAAAGAAAGAGAAATAGTTATTGAAATATACCCTTGCCGGGTCATTTTTGCTTTTGATATTGTTCCCTTGCCGGGATTTAATTATTTTAATTGATTGTCCCTTGCCGGGATATAATTATGAATTATTGTTCCCTTGCCGGGATTTCTACTTCTATTCTGTTTACTTCCTTGCCCTTGGTTGTGATTGTTTTTTGGGTGAGGAAGAGTGTTAAAGCACAAAGGGTGATGTCGTGCACTTGTCTTGGTAAGAATGAGGGTAAAGCACGAATGGTGATGCCGTGCACCTTTCTTGGTGAGAATGAGAGTAAAGCACGAAGGGTGATGCCGTGCTATTGTTTGATATTGTCTCCCTTGTTGGGATGTTGAGATTATTGTATTGTTCCCTTGCCGGGATTTAATTTTTTAATTGATGTTCCGTTTGCCGGGATTTCTATTTTATTCTGTTTACTCCCTTGCCCTTGTTTGTGATTGTTGTTTGGGTAAGGAAGAGTGATAAAGCACGAAGGGTGATGCCGTGCACTGTGAGGAAAGAGTGTAAAGCACGAAGGGTGATGCCGTGTCGTACGATGAACCATTCCATACCATATTCAGCGATTATACAGTGAGGGGAGAGAGTAAAAGCACGAAGGGTGATTCATGCCATGATTCACATTGATTACATTATGCATTGCATAGTGAGGACTAGAGTAAAAGCACGAAGGGTGATGACGTGCAAGTTTGTGATTTCTTGTCCTTATTGATATGCTGGCTTTGACGTTCTTTTCCCTATTGAGATTTCCTATATGAGAATGTTATCTCCCCGCAGCATGTTCCCCTTCCTTTATTAATTATTTTCTCCCTATATTTCTTATCCGTTGTACATATGTATATCTATTTATTTGAACTGCACATTTTATTCGGTAGTCTGGTTCTAGCCTCGTCACTACTTCGCCGAGGTTAGGCTAGGCACTTACTCAGTACATGGGGTCGGTTGTACTGATTCTACACCTGCACTTCTTTATGTTGTGCAGATTACGCAGCCGGACCCGGAGGACATCTTTAGTGGGAGTGTCTTCCAGCTTATCATAGAGTCTTCAAGGTATACCCACTGGCGTTCGTGGGCCTTGGCGTCTCTTCCATCCCTTTGTCATCGATTCTGGCTTATTTTTCCTCTAGTTTCAAAGGCAGACATGTATTTCCTTTCAGACTTGTATTTAGCACTCTTAGACAGTTCGTGAGTTTGTGACTCTAGGTTTTGGGAAATTTACGCGTTGTTGTATTATGATATCCTTATTTATCTTGAAACCACATTTAAATTCCGCTGTTAAATAGTGAACCATTGAGTTTATCCTATTAAATTGGTGTTAATTTGCTAGTTTATTTATATACGTTGGCTTGTCTAGCGAGTTCAATGTTAGACGTCATCGCGGCCCGAGGGAGGGATTCCGGGGCGTGACAGGTATAAAACAAATGAACCTAGTGTGTTGAGGAGAGTGTACATGTGATCTTTGATGAGTCTCATCCCTCCTGTGAAATTGGAAAGAACGATGATCAAGATGGAGAACCTTTATTGGTTCCAGGTGAAGTTATTGATATGGCAAATGGGTAGGCTGACATGATGAGCCATGTTAAGGAGATTAGTGAAGAAAATACAACCACTTCCTCATTTGTTGGAGAAGAACCTGGTACTGCAATCACTACAACTGAATCTGAAAATAGAGTGGTTGATGCAGTTCAAGGTACTCCACTGGTTGCAGACAGAAGCATCCAAGAAAATTAGCCAGGCGTGCCCAGCTCCTCTACAAATGAGATTCAAGTGCCAAATTGGAAGCACAAGATCTCACATCCTCTTGACAATATAATCACCCCTCTGGATTCAGGAGTTCAAACCAAATCAAAAGCCAGAAATTCACTTACCTTCTCAGAATTTCTCTTCCAAATATAACCCAAAAATATTAAGGAAGCTTTGAAAGCTGCAGACTGGATCACAACCATGCAAGAGTAGCTGCATTAATTCGAGGTGAACAAAGTATGGCACCTGGTTCCCAGACCTACAGACCGCACCATCATAGGGACCAGGTGGGTATTCAGGGACAAGCTTGATGAGTTTGGGAATACAACAAGAAACAAGGCAAGGCTTGTAGTTCAAGGCTACAATCAGGAAGAAGGAATTGATTATGATGAGACATTTGCTCCAGGTTCTAGAATGGAAGCTATCAGAATTCTCATTGCATTTGCATCTCATTGATTATGATGGGAAGTACCTTCATTTTATGTTTTGATGATGTAACAAACTTATTGTCAAGAACCAGATAGAGAGCTTGATGCACTTTTGGTACACAACCTCATGCGCATGAAAACAACCTGACTCAAGCTAGAGAGAGTTGTCAGAACTTCAGAAGCTAAAGAATCAACACAGGGGACAGATGATCTTGGGTTCCCGTGGTAACAATACGAAGTCAACTCTCCACAGCTGTTAAGTGACGGACTGCATTGCACATGCAAACAATACAACACAGCGCAACAGTCATTTTCATTGGGAAGGACCTTGTACCATTAAGTGCTTACATCATTCAAGTGATGTCATCAATGTTATATTAACATTAATCCCATAACAAAACATCACTTGAACACTAGAGAATTTACTTAAGCACTCCAAGTGATTGATTATCAAGAACAACAATTCTCCAGTGCATCAAGAACAAAGTACATCGCTGCTATGGACCAGTTCCCATATCAAGTCTTTATATGTCCTTAGTAGAGTTGTAACTTTGTAATAGTTCTTAATTGTAATTCCTACTTAGCTTGTCTAGAAGAATTGATTAGGAAACTCTTGTAAATCATAAACTTCAGTGTTTGTGTCATGGCTAGAGTTAGTTATGTGGTGAAGTCTTTGTAATAGGTGTATTGCAAAGTGGGTTGTAATAGGTGTATTAAAAATTAGTGGGGGATTAAGGAGTTAATTCCTAGGTTACATAGTTTATAATCTAAAAGGTTGCTCATAGTGAAGTTGAAATCCTACAAGTGTAGATCTTGGTTTTTAATCCCATTGAGTCGGAAATTTTACACGTAAAAGTTCCCTGCGTTATTTACATTCTGTTGTGTGTGTATAATCTGTGGAAACTAATAGAGAACCTGGTCTCTATATAGTTTGTGGATCCTCATATTCAATAACTTGGTAAGGTAAGATTTCTTTTGATTTCAACTGACTATTTTTCTAAGTGGGTTGAAGCAGGTCCTTATCAGAAGATCGGTGAACGTGAAGTGGTAGATTTCTTGTGGGATAATATAATTTGCAGATTTGGGATACCAAAAGAGATAGCCTGCGACAACGGGGCACAATTTATAGGAGAAAATGAAGTTCCTTGAAGACTTAAAAATCAAAAGGATCACATCATTACCGTATCATCGGAGCGCAAACGGTCAAGCAGAATCAACAAACAAAGTAATTACAAAAAATCTCAAAAAGAGATTGGAAGCAGCCAAAGGTCAACATACCGAAGAGCTACCAGGAGTACTATAGGTGTATCGAACAAAGGCCAAATCAAGCACGGGGGAAACTCCTTTCTCTCTTGTGTACGAAGCAGAAGCCCTGATTCCGCTGGAAGTAGGAGAACCTACCCTGAGGTATTTCTGGGCGCACGAAGAAGCAAATTGATCACACTCAATTGTGTCTTATAAAAAGACTAAACGAGCGTTGCAAATATATCTGAGTATTTAGCCCAGAGTCGAATCTCACAGGGAATTAACCTATCAATTATTGTTTTTAGAACACTCAATTCTCAATAATCAAGTTCCCAAAGATTATGAATATCACTTTTTAGTATTTTTACTACTACGACTGAATGAAATTAAATAAACTAAAAGATAACTAATATTGAGATGTAAACATATGCGATAAAGATCTAAGGTTATGGTTTCCCCCGTTGGTGAAATTCTTTCTCGGATACTTCCTATAGTTTGATTAGTTGTCTCTATCAATCATGAACACCCCAACTACCATAAATCTCTCTCAAGTAATTATGACAATTTACTAGACGCACTCTCTCAAGTTACGCT
>ML394981.1:0-19701 GCA_005239525.1 Nicotiana knightiana | reverse complement strand
TAAGTTGCTTTAATTGTACTACGTGAAGCATGTTAGGCTAGAACTACTTGTTGCCTTGTATTTTTGCACTCTATTTCTGAATATCTTCTTGTTGTGGCTGCGTATTTACATTGGGACTACGATGAGGGATTCCGGTAGCTCCCCCCCCCCTTTGTTTGTTTACTTTGGGACTGCGGGTTAGATTCCCGATAGATCCCCCTGCACATTTACTTTGGGACTGCGGGTTATATTCCCGATAGATCCTCCTGCATATTTACTTTGGGACTGCAGGTTCGATTCCCGATAGATCCCCCTGCACATTGATAGATGGACTACGGGACGGTATCCCAGTAGATCCTTCAGATATACACATGTGATGGACTATAGGACGGTATCCCGGGAGATAATTCGGATATACACATATGATGGACTACGGGACGGTATCCCGGGAGATCCACTGGACAGTTGAGAAAAGGACTACAGGACGGTATCCTAGGAGATCCTCATTGTTACCATTCTTATTGAGCTGTACATATTCCGTGTTTACTCCGCTCTTTGTGTTTTCGGGTTATTGCCTTGTTTAACCTGTCTTATTTCATTGTTGTACCCATTATTACTGCATGTTTTCATACTATAAATTCCTATTATATTGTTTAACCTCATTAGGGCCCTGACCTTCCTCGTCACTACCCGATCGAGGTTAGGCTTGGCACTTACTGAGTACCGTTGTGGGTTACTCATGCCCCTTCTGCGCATTTTTTTCATGTGCAGATCCAGGTACCTACACCCAGGCGCATTATCCCCGAGGTTGAGAGACCTAGCAGAGACTTTAAGGTACATATGCCGCGTCCGCAGACCAGGAGTCTCTATCTTATTCCAGCTTTAGTGGAAAGTTTTTCCTTCCTTACAGTTGTTTAGACATTCTGGAGTTAGAGCCGTGTATTACATTTCTGTTAGCCTGTGTTTCCCGTGAGTTTCCGGGTTTTGGGGTGATATTGTAGACTTCGGCATTATTTTGAGTTATATATGCGGAGCGGCATTCATATACAGTCTTTCTTTTAGATTTGTTCAGTTTTTACTTAATTATTCTGCAAATTATGTTGATTTTTTTTCGCATTGTTAGGCTTACCTAGTTATAGGGACTAGGTGCCATCACGACATGTTCACGGAGGGAGAACTGGGGTCGTGACAAGTTGGTATCAGAGCTCTAGGTTCATAGGAGTCACAGAACACAGGCCGGTTTATTAGAGTCTCGTTGATTGGTACGGAGACGTCTGTACTTATCTACGAGGGGCTATGTAATTGTTTAGGAAAAATCTTTACTTCATTTGATTTCCTTGTCGTGCGATATTTTTTTTGACATCAATTCTAAACCTCTATCTTCTATTCTCTCACGGATGGTGAGGACACGTGCTACTCGGGACGATCAGGCACCCACGCCCCCTACTGCAGCCGTCAGAGGCTGGGGCCGAGGTAGAGGCCAAGGACGCGCACGTGGTGCAGTGAGAGCACCTGCGCGAGCTGCCGCCGAGGTACCACCAGTAGATCCAGCCGAATTCCAGGCACCTGACACACCTACTGCCACTACAACTCCAGCCCTTCAGGAGACGTTAGCTCAGTTCATGTCTACGTACACCACTCTGGCTCAGGCAGGGTTGCTTCCCCTTGCTGCAGCCACATCCCAGGCCGGGAGAGGAGCACAGACTCCCGCCGCCCGCACTCCTGAGCAGCGAGTGCATGTGGAGCAGGTCCCAGAGATCATTCCTGTGCCGCCTGTAGTGCCAGTTCAGCCCGAGGATGGGTTAGCTGCTTCAGAGGACGAGCAACGGAGACTTGAGAGGTTCAAGAAGTATGATCCTCCGGTATTCAGTGGACTAGCATAAGACGATGCCTTGGAGTTTCTAGAGGAGTGTCACTATATTCTTCGCACTATGGGTATAGCCGGATCTAGTGGGGTTTCCTTTACTACCTTCCAGCTTCGCGGGGCCGCCTATGATTGGTAGCGCATGTATGAGTTAGATAGTCCAGACGAGGCTGCTTCACTGAACTGGACCCAGTTCTCAGATATGTTCCTGAGAGAGTTTGTTCCTCAGAGCCTCAGGGACGCATGGCGCGCAGAGTTTGAGAATTTTCTCCAGGGTGCTATGACAGTTTCAGAGTGTGCTATCTGTTACACCAGATTGGCTAGGAATGCACCGGCTTTGGTTGCTATTGTCCGTGAAAGGGTTCGCCGGTTCATTGAGGGTCTTATCCACCCATCAGATCTAGCATGACTCGAGAGTTGGAGATGGACATTCCTTATCAGTAGGTAGTGATCATTGCTAGGAGGATCGAGGGCATGCTCGCTAGGGAGCGAGAGGAGAGAGAGGCCAAGAGGTCTAGAGAGTCGGGCCACTACTCTGGTGCCCGTAGCCCAGCAGCAGGTTGACATGGTAGGAGTTATATGGCCGCCCCGTTCATTCAGCTCTTCCAGCAGCCAGCGGTACCCCAGCTCCACCCAGGCCTCAGGAGCCTTACTACGCACCTCCAGTTTCTAGCGCGCCTCCTGCGCGGGGTGCTTTCAGAGGTCAGTCTGGCAGACCTGGCCCTAGCCAGTCACAGCCACCACATCCCCCCAGAGCTTGTTTCGAGTGTGGCGATACACGCCATATGGTTAGGGACTGCCCCAGACTTGGTAGGGGTGCATCTTCAAGACTTTTCAGCCACATCGTGCTCAACAGGGTTCTTAGGCCATGATCACAGCTCCAGCTGCCATCCCATCTGCCCAGCCAGCTAGGGGCGGAGGTCGGGGAGGTAGAGGTCGCCCTCGAAGGGGAGGCCAGGCCAAATATTATGCTATTCCTACTCGTACCGAGGTTGTTGCCTCTGATTCTGTTATTACAGGTATTATACTAGTTTATCACAGAGATGCATCAGTTCTATTCGATCCAGGCTCCACGTATTCTTATGTGTCTTCTTATTTTGGCTCCGCCATTTGGGCATAGCCTGAGATTCTTTGAGTTCTCCTGTTTATGTTTCTACTCCTGTGGGAGATTCCCTTGTTGTGGACCGCGTTTATCGGTCGTGTTTGGTTAGTATTCATGGTTTTGAGACCAGTTCGGATTTTATTATTACTCGATATGGTGGATTTTGATATTATCTTGGGCATGAAATGGTTGTCTTCCCATTATGCTATTCTTTATTGTCACGCTAAGACCGTGACGCTGGCTATGCCAGGTATTCTGCGTGTTGAGTGGAGTGGTACCTTAGATCACACTCCCAGTAGAGTTATCTCTTTCCTTAAAGCTCAGTGTATGGTTGAGAAGGTGTGTGCCGCGTATTTAGCTTATGTGAGAGATGTCAGTGTTGATACCCCTTCTGTTGATTCAGTTCCAGTGGTACAGGATTATCCCGATGTGTTTCCAGCTGATCTTCCGGGCATGCCGCCCGATAGAGACATTGATTTTGGCATTGATTTGTTGTCGGGCACTCAGCCCATTTCCATTCCTTCGTATCGTATGGATCCTCATGAGTTGAAGGAGTTGAAGGATCAGTTACAAGAATTTCTTGATAAGGGTTTTATTCGACCCAGTTTTTCACCTTGGGGTGCTCCTGTCTTGTTTGTGAAGAAAAAGGATGGTTCTATGCGCATGTGTATCGATTATCGCCAGTTGAACAAGGTTACAGTGAAGAACTGTTATCTCTTGCCTCGTATTGATGATCTATTTGACCAGCTTCAGGGCGCACAAGTATTTTCTAAGATTGATTTGCACTCAAGTTACCATCAGTTGAAGATTTGGGAGCCGGATATCCCCAAGACTGCCTTCAGGACTCGGTATGGCCATTACGAGTTTCTAGTTATGTCATTTGGGCTGACTAGTGCCCCAGCAGCATTTATGCATTTGATGCACAGTGTGTTCAGGCCATATCTCTACTCGTTCGTCATTGTTTTCATAGATAATATTCTTGTTTACTCCCGGAGTCGGGAAGATCATGAGCAGCACCTGAGGGCAGTGCTTCAGACCCTGAGAGAGAAGAAGTTGCATGCAAAGTTCTCAAAATGTGAGTTTTGGTTGAGTTCTGGTGTTTTCTCAGGCCACATAGTATCGAGTGAGGGCATTCGGGTGGATCCGAAGAAGGTAGAGGCCGTGCAGATTTGGCCCAGGCCGTCCTCAGTTACAGAGATTCGCAGTTTCCTTGGCTTGGCGGGCTACTACCGTCGTTTTGTAGAGGGATTTTCATCGATTGCAGCCCCTATGACTATATTGACCCAGAAGGGTGGTCCATTTCAGTGGACAGAGGAGTGTGAGGCGAGCTTTCAGAAGCTCAAGACAGCTTTGACTACAGCCCCAATCTTGGTATTGCCTACTGGTTCGGGGTCTTATACAGTTTATTGTGATGCCTCGCGAGTCGGCCTTGGAGCGGTGTTGATGCAGGACGGTGGGGTGATTGCCTACGCGTCCAGACAGTTGAAGATTTATGAGAAGAATTATCCTGTCCATGACCTTGAGTTAGCTGCCATTGTTCAGACCTTGAAGATCTGGCATCATTATTTGTACGGTGTGCCTTGTGAGATTTATACTGACCACCGGAGTTTGCAGCACATATTCAGGCAGAAGGATCTAAATTTGCGCCAGCGTAGATGGTTAGAGTTGCTAAAGGACTATGACATCACGATATTATACCACCCGGGGAAGGCCAATATGGTGACCGACGCCTTGAGTCATCAGGTGGAGAGTTTGGGGAGTTTGGCATACCTTCATGCAACTGAGAGTCCTCTAGCCTTAGATGTTCAGTCCTTAGCCAGTCAGTTCATGAGATTGGATCTTTCTGAGCCTTGCCGGGTATTAGCTTGTGTGGTTGTTCGATCTTCCCTCCATGATCGTATCATAGAGCGCCAGTATGATGATCCCCACCTTTTAGTTCTCCAGGATAGAGTCCGGCGGGGTGATGCCAGGGATGTGACTATAGGAGAGGATGGGGTGATGAGGATGCAGGGCCGTATCTGTGTGCCCAATGTATAGGGGCTTCCGGAGTTTATTGAGGAGGCCCATAGTTCACGGTATTCCATCCATCCGGGTACCACGAAGATTTACCAGGATCTGAGACAGCACTATTGATGGCGAAGAATGAAGAAGGATATAGCAGAGTTTGTAGCCAAGTGTCTCAATTGTCAGTAGGTCAAATGTGAGCATTAGAGACCGGGAGAGTTACTTCAGCAGAATGAGCTTCCAGAGTGGAAGTGGGAGCGGATCACCATGGCCTTTGTAGTTGGACTTCCTCGGACTTTGAGGAAGCATGATGCTATTTGGGTGATTTTGGATCGGCTGACCAAATCAGCCCATTTCATTCCGGTACTGACTACTTATTCATCGGAGCGGTTGGCGGAGATTTATATCCGGGAGATCGTTCGTCTGCATGGTATTCCAGTTTCTATTATTTCAAACAGAGGTACTCAGTTCACTTCACGGTTCTGGGGAGCCGTTCAGCAGGAGTTAGGTACCAGGGTGGAGTTGAGCACAACATTTCATCCCAAGACGGACGGAGAGTCCGAGTGCACTATTCAGATTCTTGAGGATATGCTCTGTGCGTGTTTGATTGAGTTTGGTGGGATCAATTATTTCCATTGGCGGAGTTTGCTTATAACAACAGTTATCAGTCCAGCATCCAGATGGCGCCGTATGAGGCTTTATATGGTAGGAGGTGCAGATCTCTGATGAGTTGGTTTGAGTCGGGTGAAGCCAGGCTATTGGGCACATAGTTGGTTCAGGATGCATTGGAGAAGGTCAAGGTGATTCAGGATAGACTCCGTACAGCCCAGTCCAGACAGAAGAGTTATGCAGATCGGAAGGTTCATGATGTTTCATATATGGTCGGAGAGCGGGTTCTACTTTGGTTTCGCCTATGAAGGGCATTATGAGATTTTGGAAGAAAGGGAAGTTGAGTCCGGGATTTATTGTCCCTTTTGAGATATTGAGGCGTGTTGGGGAGGTTTCTTATGAGCTTGCCTTACCTCCTAGCTTGGCAGGAGTTCATCATGTATTTCATGTTTCGATGCTCCGGAGATATCACGGTGACCCGTCTCATGTCTTGGATTTCAGCTCAGTCCAATTGGACAAGGATCTATCATATGTTGAGGAGCCTGTAGCTATATTGGACATGCAAGTCAGAAAGCTCAGGTCAAAGGATATTGCGTCAGTAAAGCTTCATTGGAGGGGTCAGCTAGTCGAGAAGACGACTTGGGAGACTGAGCAGGATATGCGGAGTCAGTACCCTCATCTTTTCCCAGCTTCAAGTATGTTTCTATGCTCGTTCGAGGACGAACGATTTTCTTAAGAGGGGGAGGATGTAACGACCCGGCTGGTCGTTATAAGAATTTACGCCCGATCCCCTATTAATTATTTTCTCCAAGTCTATTTCTGCTAAATTGAATTGCCGGGACATTCGTTTTTGAGTTTCGGAGAATTTTGGGACACTTAGTCCCTAAATGAGAGCTTAGGTGTTGGAAAGTTTCCCGTAGTCGGAACAGTGTGAAAACAGCCCCGGAATGGAAATCTAATGGTTCCGTAAGCTCCGTTAGGTAATTTCGGGGTTGGGAGCGTGTTCGGAATGCATTTTGGAAGTCCGTAGCCCATTTAGGCTTGAAATGCCGAAGCTTGAATTTTTGAAGTTTCCAGTTCGTTAGTGAGTTTTTGATCCGATGGTCAAAATGGAACTCCGGAAGTTGAAGTAGTTCCGTCATGTCATTTGGGATGTTTGTGCAAAATTTGAGGTTATTCGGATGAGTTTAGACGTGTTTCGGCGTCGGATGTGAATTGTAGAATTTTCCTAAGTTCCTAGGATTGAACCTATGCATAATCGATGATTTTGATGTTATGAGACATGTTTTTTAAGGCTCGACCTAGTTCGAATAAGGTATTAGGGTCGGTTGGTGGTTTTGGTTGAGGTCCGGGGCCTCGGGGTTGTTTCGGATGCTTAACGGGAGAATTTGGGACTTATCAAATGGCTGAACCAGACCTCTTCTGGTGTTTTCACACCTGCGAAGGTTATCCCGCAGGTGCGTCCATGCAGGCGCGGTAGGGCTGATCACAGGTGCGATGGCGAGGGATTTGGCCAGTGGTCGCAGGTGCGACCTGAGTTCCGCAGGTGCGGAACCGCAGATGCGACCAAACGACCACAGGTGCAGCCCCAGTGGACTTAAGTGAATTCCGCACCTGCTATGCTTTTTCCGCAGGTGCAGTGATTAGGACCGCGGGTGCGAGATCCCTGTGTGTTTATTCCAAAAATCCGAGGGTTTATTTCATAAGTCTAAAAAAATCGTTTGAGAGCTCGGGAATTGGCAATTTTCAGTGGGTTTTGAAGAGAAGGATCATAGGTAACGTTTTCTAATACTAATTCATTGTTAGACCATTAATACTCGTTATTTTATTTAGTTTAATTATCAAAAATGAGGGGAAAACCATGGGAACTTGATGAACTTCCCCAAAACGAAATTCTGAGAATTTAAGGGGTTTTTGGCATCTGATTTCGATGTTTCTAGTCGAGTGAGTTCGTGAGTGAATGGGTGTCCGGAAAATATAACTTCTACCCGATTTCGAGACGTCGGCCCGAGGGGTGTTTTGGTCATTTTACTTAATTTAGCGCCTTAGCTTTTAATTAAATAGTAGAATCTGTTGCTTGAGATGTTATTTAAGATATGTAATTGTTTTGAATAGATTTGGGCCACTTGGAGTCGGATACTCGTGGCAAAAGTGTGGTTTCGAGTTGATTTTGAGTCGGTTCGAGGTAAGTGGCTTGTCTAACCTTGTGTGGGGGACATTTCCCCTTAGGATGTCATATTTGGTAATTGAATGCCTCGTACGTGAGGTGGCAAGCGTGTACTTGTGCTAATTGTTGAAAATCAGGCTTTACTTTAAGTATTTAGACTGAGTTTCTTTCTTACCTATTTTATTCTACTTGCAATTATAGTCTATGTTAGCTTAGAAAAGCATGCCTAGTTGCCCTAAATTTCCTATTTGCTTAAGTTGCTTTAATTGTACTACGTGAAGCANGTTTACTTTGGGACTACGGGTTAGATTCCCGATAGATCCCCCTGCACATTTACTTTGGGACTGCGGGTTATATTCCCGATAGATCCCCCTGCATATTTACTTTGGGATTGCAGGTTCGATTCCCGATAGATCCCCATGCACATTGATAGATGGACTACGGGACGATATCCCGGGAGATCCTTCGGATATACACATATGATGGACTATGGGACGGTATCCCGGGAGATCCTTCGGATATACACATATGATGGACTACGGGACGGTATCCCGGGAGATCCACTGGACAGTTGAGAAAAGGACTACAGGACGGTATCCTGGGAGATCCTCATTGTTACTATTGTTATTGAGCTGTACATATTCCGTGTTTACTCCGTTCTTTGTGTTTTCGGGTTATTGTCTTGTTTAACCTGTCTTATTTTATTGTTGTACCCATTATTACTGCCTGTTTTCATACTGTAAATTCCTATTATATTGTTTAACCTTAGTAGGGCCCTGACCTTCCTCGTCACTACCCGACCGAGGTTAGGCTTGGCACTTACGGAGTACCGCTATGGTGTACTCATGCCCCTTCTGCGCATGTGCAGATCCAGGTACCTCCACCCAGGTGCACTATCCCCGATGTTGAGATACCTAGCAGACACTTTGAGGTACATCTGCCGCGTCCGCAGACCAGGAGTCTCTATCTTATTCCATCTTTAGTGGAATTTTTTTCCTTCCTTACAGTTGTTTAGACATTCTGGAGTTAGAGCCGTGTATTACATTTCTGTTAGCTTGTGTTTCCCGTGAGTTTCCGGATTTCGGGGTGATATTGTAGACCTTCGCATTATTTTTGAGTTGTATATGCTGAGCGGCATTTATATACAGTCTTTCTATTAGATTTGTTCAGTTTTTACTTAATTATTCCGCATTGTCTGCATTGTTACGCTTACCTAGTTATAGGGACTAGGTGCCATCACGACATGTTCACGGAGGGCGAACTGGGGTCGTGACAGTCGCGTGGGACTTAACCTTTTCCAACTTTACTTTGCCTTCATCGGCCTGTCATTTCTGATTTTTCCTCCAATTTTAACTTTAAAGCATTTGGAGCACTTCGGCTTTTCAAAATTTGTCGAGAGGGTTAGCCACATGGGACTCAACCTTTCACTTCAATTGCCTTTATGGGCATTTTGATTTTGTTTTCTCCTTTCAAGAGTTTTGAGTTTAAAGCATCGACCATTGCGGCCGGTTAGGATTGGCTCGATCCCTTAATGAGGCTCGGTGCCCTTTGCATGTTGGCCCGTGTCAAACGAGGACCCTGTAAATCAGTTTTACCATCCTTTCTTTACCTTACTTTAGAAACAGAGTCAGACTGAAAGGGATTGAAAGAAAAATAACAAAGAAACGGAGACAATGAATTTTGACAAGAAATATCCCTTTCGGGGGAAAAGAGAAGTAGGACTTATCTGGGGTGTACGCGGCCTTCAATGAGCATGACATGGGTCTTGGACTGGATGCCTAATCTATATAAACCATCTGACTCTCAGAAATTCGTCCCGATTTTTACCTCGGGGTCGAGAAACCTTGCCGCAGACCATGTCGATATCAGTGACCAACCATCCTCTTTTCGATTAGTAGTGCCTTTTTTGGGTTTTCGCCGACTAACCTCTCTCATTTATCTTCTCGCCATCACCCTGTAGTGCTCTTTGCGAGTTTTCACTAACAAGACTCTCATTTTTAGTTTCTCTACTCAATGTCGCCTTATGGTGCCCGTGTGGGTTTTCACCGATAAAACTCTCTCATTTTAATTTCTTTTCCTACCATCGCATTATGGTGCCCGTGTGGGCTTTCACCGATAAGACTCTCTCATTTTAGATTCTCTCATTGCTTGTATCAGATCCAAATTACTATATCCTCCAATTCTGGCCTTTCTTTGCCGATCGATCGGAAGGACTTGAACAGGATTTGGGGTAAAAGGAATTTGTATCGAATTACAACTTTGGAACTTTTTGGGCGAATCACTGACGAATTTTAACACTTTCCCCAGCTTAAACTCTTGGGGGAATGTGGATTTTTATTTTGGTGTGACTGAACCCCAGGGAGAGGCTGCGTACGTATCCTTTCGGAATCAAGTCAGACGTAGTTCAAGGAAACATTTGTTTTTGTTTTTGATTTTTGTTTTGATTTTTCTTTTGTTTTTTCCATCATCATTTTTTTCTATTTTTTTTCTTCTTATATATATCAACACTTCAAGTTCCAAAGAGGGTAATCAAGGAAGAGTAACCGGCTCAAAGGGTTTACAAAACTGGTAGTGTTTGGGGTAGCGTGAATGAAAGCCTTCGTCATTTCGATCATGAGCATCATCACGAAAAGGTCAAACATAATACCTTTTGACTGCGTCTGCATTGACAGCCGTTTCAGGGTCATTTCCCTTGATGTCCCCCAAGTACAATGCTCCTTTTGACAGAAATTTCCTTATGATGTATGGACCTTTCCAGTTCGGGGCGAATTTTCCTTTCGCTTCTTCATGGTGTGGGAGGATACATCTTAGGACGAGCTGCCCCACTTCGAAGTTCCTAGGTCGTACCTTCTTGTTATAGGCGCAGGCTATTCTTTGTTGGTACAAATGCCCGTGGCAAACTGCGGCCATTCTTTTCTCATCAATCAGAGTCAACTGTTCCAACCGGGTTTTGACCCATTCATCATCCTCGATTTCAGCTTCGACAATGATCCTCAAGGAAGTAATTTTTACTTCTGCAGGGATCACGACTTCAATGCCACAAACCAATAAATAAGGCATAGCCCCCACTGATGTGAGCAGGTCGTGCGATATCCCAATAATGCAAAGGCAACTTCTCGTGCCACTATCTAGAACTTTGGATCATTTTTCTGAGGATTTTCTTGATGTTCATATTGGTTGCTTTGACGGCATCATTGGATTTAGGTCGGTAAGGGGTGGAATTACGGTGTGTGATTTGAAACTGCTCACATATCTCCCTCATCAAGTTGTTGTTTAGATTTGCAGTGTTATCGGTAATGATAGTTTTTGGAATACCGAAACGACAGATAATGTTTGAATGTATGAATTCCACCACTGCTTTCTTAGTGACGGCTTTGAAAGTGACTGCTTCGACCCATTTTGTGAAATAGTCGATGGCCACCAAAATAAACCTGTGTCCATTTGAAGATTTTGGCTCGATTCGCCCAATGATATCCATTACCCAGGAAATGAAGGGCCAAGGTGCTGACATGGGGTGTAATTCCGAGGGTGGTGCATGAATCAGGTCACCATGTATTTGACACTCATGGCACTTTCGGACAAAACTG
The DNA here is from genome assembly GCA_005239525.1 of Nicotiana knightiana. Classification (NCBI taxonomy): domain Eukaryota; kingdom Viridiplantae; phylum Streptophyta; class Magnoliopsida; order Solanales; family Solanaceae; genus Nicotiana; species Nicotiana knightiana. Next base: position 8,389 of record ML394981.1, on the reverse strand, counting down.
AAACAATCCTTTTCCATGGTCATCCAGTAATATCCTGCTCGTAGAATTTTCTTTGCGAGGACGTACCCGTTCATGTGGGGACCGCATACTCCTGAATGTACTTCGTTCATAATATTTTCGGCTTCTTTGGCATCCACGCACCCTAACAAATTCAAATCTGGAGTCCTTTTGTACAACACTTCTCCGCTTAAGAAGAAACTGTTGGAGAGTCTTCTGATGGTTCTCTTTTGATCCCCATTGGCCTGCTCCGGGTATTCTTTTGTTTTCAAGAATCTTTTGGTATCATGATACCATGGTTGGACATCGGGCTCTATTTCGACCGTGTTACAATAACCATGTCTTTCTTTGATTTGAATTTCTAACGGGTCAATGTGGACATTACCAGGATATGGCAGCATTGCAGCTAGGGTAGCCAGTGCATCGGCTAACTCATTGTGGCATCGAGGACTATATCTGAACTCGACGTTTTTGAATCATTTTGCTAAAATCTTCCACATGTTGTCTGTACGGAAGGAGCTTAATATCTCGAGTTTCCCAGTCTCACTGAGCTTGCTTTATGATCAAATCAGAATCTCCCATGATCAATAACTCTTCCACATCCATGTCGATGGCCATGTTCATACCCATTATACAAGATTCATATTCGCAGTATTGTTTGTACAGAAGAACCGGAGACGGGTCGTGGCTGGATAGTGTTGTCCCATGGGCGAAATCAATATTTCCCCAATCCCAACGCCTCTGGCATTGACTGCTCCGTCGAAGAACATTTTCCAGGTATTAGTGTCTTCTGAGATTATTTTGACTTAATTGACTTCCTCATTCGGGAAATAAGTACTTAAAGGTTGGTATTCATCGTCAACCGGGTTCTCAGCCAAGTGATTGACCAAGGCTTGAGCTTTCATGGTTGTGCGGGTGACATAGACAATGTCAAACTCCGTGAACAAGATTTGCCATTTTACTAACTTTCTGTGGGCATTGGTTTTTGGAATATGTATTTTAGAGGATCCAACCTGGCTCTGAGGTATGTGTTATAAGCAGCAAATAATGTCTGAGCTTTTGAGAAACCCAAGTTAGGGCACAACAAGTTCTCTCCAGCAGAGTGCATTTGGCTTCATAGCCAGTGAATTTCTTGCTCATATAGTAGATGGCTTGCTCTTTCTTCCCGGTAACATCATGTTGACCGGGGACACAACCAAAAGAATTTTCCACGACTGTTAGGTACAGGAACAGAGGTCTTCCTGGTTCAGGCAGGACCAACACTTGTGGATTCGACAAATATTCCGATTTTATCAAAGGCTTCCTGACATTCATCTGTCCATTTGATTGTCGCATCTTTCTTTAAGAGCTTGAATATTGGCTCACAGGTGGTTGTAAGCTGTGCAATAAACTGGCTGATGTAGTTTAACCTTCCTAATAAGCTCATGACCTCTTTCTTAGTCTTTGGAGGTGGCAGATTTTGGATGGACTTTATCTTCGTCGGATCTAACTCAATGCCCTTGCGGCTAACTATAAACCCCACGAATTTCCCGGAAGGAACACCAATGCACATTTAGCAGGGTTCAATTTCAAGTCATATTTGCGTAGTCGTTCAAAGAATTTTCTCAAGTATCGAACATGGACCTCCTGTGTTCTGGATTTAATAATGACATCATCAACGTACACCTCAATTTCTTGGTGCATCATGTCATGGAAAAGGGCAGTCATGTCTCTCATATAGGTTGCCCCGACATTTTTCAAACCGAACTGCATAACCCTGTAACAATAAGCCCCCCATGGTGTAGTGAAAGTTGTCTTTTCTGCATCTTCCTCATCTATTAGGACTTGGTGATAACCGGCATAACAATCCACAAACGACTGTACCTCATGTTTGGCACAATTTCCGACAAGGATATGGATGTTTGGTAGGGGGAAATTGTCTTTGGGACTTGCCTTGTTCAAATCCCTGTAATCAACACATACTCGGAGCTTCCCGTACTTTTTTGGTACTAGGACTACATTGGCTAGCCATGTGGTGTATTTGACTACTCGGATTACACCGGTTTTAATTGTTTGGTGACTTCTTCTTTAATTTTGTCACTGATATCTGTTTTGAATTTTCTTTGCTTTTGTTGGACGGGCGGGCAATCGGGATGAGTTGGCAGCTTGTGTACCACTAAATCAACACTTAGTCCGGGCATATCATCATAGGACCAAGCGAACACATCTTTGAATTCGAATAGAAGTTGAATCAATGTGTCCCTAGTTTTCTCATCCGTGTGAATACTTATCATGGTTTCTCGAACCTCTTCTGGATTACCCAAATTAACTGGATCAATTTCATTTAGGTTTGGCTTAGGTTTATTCTTAAATTGTTCCAATTCTCTGTTTATTTCCCTAAAATCCTCATCTTCGTCATATTCTGGTTCTTGATTCATTATTTCGAGATTAGACATCGTATTAAGATCAGAATATGAAGTCCGAAAGCATGTCATGTTATTTAAGGCCGCATCATTAGGACTGAAAATAAAAAAATAACAAAATCAGAAAGAATAATAGACGATGAAATTTTGATTTCATTTCATTGAATTTAAAGATAACATGGGTTTTACATCGGAATTTAAAGACGATAAAATTAAAAACACTCGAGTTACACCCTGAAATAACTCGAAGTGCAGAAAGGAAAGCAAAACATGAACTACCAAGATTCTCGTCTGATTGGGAAGGGAGTAGCTTTCCAGTTCTGCAGTTTGGCATTCGGACCCATGTATTGCACCTCTGTGGTGCTCAAGCCTTCTCCTGGATGAACCATGTGAGTCTCATATAACATTCATCTCATGGCCCCACAGATTTCTTCAATTTCTTCAATTTCTTCGGCCGTAAAGGCCTCCTCTTTTTCTTCAACGTACTGTGGTTTGATGAAGAACTCAATGATGTGTGGGACTATCTGAGGCAGGTCCCATCCATTATTTTTACGTTTTTTGGCCCATTTCACATCATCGTCTGTGGCCTGGAAATCGATGCCAAAGAATTTTTCGGTGGCAGGTAGAGAAGAGAGATTGGCTCGGTAATGCCTTGTAAGGATACCCCGAGCCCCTTTCTGGGTTTGTACCCGTGTCGAATCATGTCGGTAGCGACCATGATTGACGCATTAGATAAACAAAGCTGTGGGCACGGAACACCTTCGTCGTGCTAATCAGCAAGCACAATCTCAAAGGCTTGGTAAACAATGTGTTTGCTACCTTCTCTGGCCTCGAGGCAGGGGACGTAGGGGTCCCTGTATATTGATTATTCGTCCTCTCTGTGAACCACTATATCCTGTTTCTCATGTTCAAATTTGACCATCTTGTGGAGAGTACATGGCACTACCCCAGCAGCGTGAATCCAAGGTCTTCCTAGCAGGAAGTTATAAGAGGTATCCATATCTAGGATTTGGAAGTTTACCGTGAAATCCACAGGGCCAATCGTCATAACTATGTCAATTTCGCCAATGGTGTCCCTTTTGATACCGTCAAAGGCACTGACACAAACGTTATTTGGCCTGATTGTCTCAGTGCCGATTTCCATTCTTTGAAGCGTTGATAGGGGCAAATATCTACCCCGGATCCTCCGGCAAGCATAACTCTCTTCACGTAATATCCTTCACTTTTAACTATCAAGTGTAAGGCTTTGTTGTGAGCGGCCCCCTCAGGAGGTAGGTCATTTAGGCTGAAGGAAATTTTGTTTACTTTGAAGAAGCGCTCAACCATTCTCTCTAACTGCTCGACTGAGGTTTCAGCTGGTACATACGCTTCATTTAGCGTTTTTAGGAGTATCTTTTGATGCTCGTTTGAGCCCATCAATAGAGACAAAGGCGAAACTTGATCCAGGGTTTTCCTGAGTTCTTCAATTGTGGCATGTTCAGACATTTTCATTTACTTGAAGAACTCTTCAGCTTCTTCGACAGCGATGGGATTTTTGAGGGGAAAGCGTTTATGCTTGGCTTTATTCAACTCCTCTGGGTTATGATATTTCCCAGTAGTTTTTGCTTCATTGACTTCCCCTTTGACCTCTTTCCCTTTGTATGTTACCAGTGTTTGATCATAATTCCAGGGGACAATAGTTGTATTTTTTATCGGGATTTGCGGCCGGGGGCTGATGAATAGAGGTTCATTCAGCTTAGGTAGGACAACCGGATTTTTCACAACATATGTCCCTTTCGGCACATACACTCCCTGCAGTTTTGATTTAAGTTCTAATCCTCTGGGAGGGATCAAGGCAAGTTGTCTGTTTCGCGGAGCCCTCGGAACATAAAGGACAGCTTCTTTAGCTGGTGCTATCTCTTTCTTTTCTTCCTGGGCCTTTTCTTTATCCTGATCGGGGGGCTTTGTTTTCTTTTCTTATTTGGCCTTTCCTTATACTGGCCGGGGGAATTTGTTTTCTTTTTTGTATCCACAATGGAAATGATGGCTTTCAACGCCGGGTTGAATTCTTTGTCTTCACAAATCATTCCAATGACGGGCCCATTATTGTGGGCTGGCAGCGGATTGTTTGTGACATTGGGGACCTCCTTGTCCCTTAGCACCACTTTTTCATGCTCAATCAGATTTTCTACTGCTCTCTTGAGAGTCCAGCAGTCTTTAGTATCGTGTCTCTTTGCTCCCGAGTGATAGGCACAACGGGTTCCTCGTCTGTATGACGTTGATTCTAGATTTTGCCTAGTTGGAGGTACGGGTTACAGAAGTCCCATCTGAATCAGCTTTGGCAACAAGCTTGAGTATGACTCACCGATAGGAGTGAAAGTAGGTATCCTTGGTGGTTCACGAGGGTAGGTATTGTATGGATAGTTGTTCTGAGGAGGGCGTGGATTATATGGGGCTTGGTGAGGATGGTTATTTCTAGGAGGTGGAGCTTTGTTTGGTTCTACTGCTGTGGTTGGGGCTGCGACTGAGCGTTCATCACTGCATAAGGGAAGGATACATGGCATAAGTTGCTTCCTGATGAGGCTAATCGTGTTGTGGAGCTCTAGGAAATGTGCCTGGATATTCCCGAGGTGGTCGAGAATTCCTAGGGCATGAAGCCATCATGGCTCCCTCCTCTTTCTTCTTTCTGTTTGCCAGGACTCCCGAGCCGCTTTGAATGGCTTGGGAGGTGGCTCTCAAAGCAGATTGACTTAAAATACCGCCTGTCTTTAAGCCATTTTCTACCATCTCGCCAATTTTAATGGCCTCCGCGAACGGCTTGCCCATGGCGGACATCATATTCTGGAAATAATCGACCTCTTAGGCCTGCAGGAAGATACTAATAATTTCATTTTCCTCCATGGTAGATTTTACTCGGATTCCTGTTCCCGCCATTTAATGGCATACTCCCGGAAGCTCTCGGAAGCTTTCTTTTTGAGATTAGACAGAGAATTTCTGTTTGGGGCTATATCCACATTGTACAGAAATTGCCTTATGAATTCTCGAGCCAAATCATCCCATATATGCCAATGGGAGATATCCTAATCAATGTACCACTCTGAGGCGATACCTGTAAGGTTTTCCCCGAAATAAGCCATCAGCAGCTCTTCTTTGCCTCCTGCTCCTCTCAGTTGGTTGCAGTATCTCTTTAGGTGAGCGATCGAGTCTCCATGCCCGTCGTATTTTTTGAACTTTGGAGTTTTGAAACCCACAGGTAGATGAACGTGAGGGAACATGCATAAATCGGCGTATGATACGCTCTTTTGGCCGCTTAGGCCCTGGATATTTTTCAAACTTTGCTCGATGCTCTTCATCTTTCGGGTTATCTTATCATGTTCAATATTTTTCAAGATCTTTTCTGGCTCCACAGGAGATTCAAGTTGTGGGTATTGCGGGTAAGCATTCAAAGTGACCCGGGCAGTATCCAGCTGGAATGGAGGAGCTTGGCAAGTAAAATTTGCTGGCTCAAAACTCTGTTGCGCCAGTGTTGGTTGTGCCACACTTGTAGCTGGTGGCGCAGTAAATACCACAAAGGGTAATCCAGAAGATGGTGACTGGAGGCGAACCTCAGAAGACATTCCGGTATAATTTGAGGCCATGGCTGGGAACCCAAATGGAACAAACGGGTTTGGCATTGAAATTTTCATGTTGGTGGTCCCTCCGGTTCTGGGAATCAGTTCAGGGAAACCGAGGATGGAGTTAGGTGGCTCCCTTCCATTGGACCAAGCGTCCCACATCTCTAGCATACGGCATTTCAGTCTTCTGTTTTCTTCGGCGACTGCCAATTCTTCTTGAGGGATAACCGAAGTGGGGCCATCCTCTGGTTCAACAATAGATAGGTGACTTTCTGATGTCATTGCGATACTTCCTTTGGATCTGGTGAAATAAGGATGAGTCGCCAGAATACCACCTTAAAAGCAGTAACCTTTCGAGATTAAACAACAAATTGGTTAGTGGGAGATATTAACACATAGGGAATCACATGTTGGGATGCGATACACCTAAACAGTTAAACGTTTTTTTCTAAAATGTTTGCAACAGCTGTGTGTTTCATCCCGACTTTAATATTCTCTCTCCTTTCTTTCCCTTTTTATTTATTCTTTTATTCTTTTCTTTGAGGGCTATGATCGAATCCTATGTGGATTTCCTACGTATCATGACGCCACATGAATCAGATCATTACGTAGTTCACAGAACAAGTAAATGTAAACAAAGGGAAGTACAGACTCTAGACATAAAACAAAACAACTTAACATTTTTTTTTGAAATCAATAAAAGTACATACTCAAAAAAAAACTAAACATCAATAATAAAGGAGAGCCTCTAGTTGTCTTCTCGGGGCCTGTGGTGCATTGAGGGTCTCTGTGCGGGTCTGTGTGCAATATCCCCCTGAAGTCGATCCAAGTTGTCCATTACTTGGTGGACGAAAGTCATCATGGTGGCAAAGAACATGGAAGTGGTCAAACTCTCGCACTCGTGGCATTTCTGCACCTCGTAGTCGGCTATTTCTTGGATTCTTTTCCGTATGATCCCTTTCTCTTGAAGTAAGTGCCCTATTTGATGTGTTCGGGCCTCTAATACCTGGTCATTTGCATTGTTCTTGTTGGACCAAGAAAGGAAATAGTTTTGAAGATTGACAAAGGGACTCCGAGATGAACCAGGTCCATCACAGGTGACATAGACCAGCAGAGTTAAAGGCACATGAGATACACATGCATGAGATAAATGTATTCTGGTAAAATTGAGATATCTTCTGATAGAAAAGATTGCAAAAACAAAATTGGAGAATGACTCTTTATTCAATAAGAACAGAATCTAAGATAAGGAAGGATTTAGGAGTTGAGTTTGACTAGAACCCTTTCACCAAGGAAGAGTAGCATTAGGATTCTAGTTAATTCCTTATCTACTAAATCTTATATATATTGCAGAATGTTATTATTGTGGAGAGATCGCACAAAGGCAGAATTGAAGCAAGAGCTGAAAGCAAACCAGAGAAATTTTGCAAGCAGAATCCTTGTGCGACACAAAGGCTATTGACCAGCTAGAAGAACCAGTTCCATCTGTTTGTCTTTCGAGTCTAGTTGGTTGTAGTAGGTGATTTAATATTGTATCTTTCAGCTTTGTCAGAAGCAATTGTAATAGGTACACACTGTTCAAGTTAGAGTTAACTTGAATCTTGTCGCAATTAGCTAGAGGCTAGTTTGCTACAAAGGGATTAGAGTTAGTCCTAGGTTTACAAAAGAGTTTATTTTGTAAATGTTGTTTGGCTCAGAGTTGTAGTGAAGTGTTTGGAGAAAATCCTACTGAGTAGAAGGTCGTGTTTTTTTCACCTTTTGAGCCGGGTGTTTTCCACGTAAAATCTTTGTGTTCTTACTTTATTGCATTTATTATTCCGCACCACTAGAAGTTGGAACACCAAGAAGAACCAGGTTCTTCTATTGAGACAGCACTCAAAAATTGGACACCACAAAAATCACCCCCCTCCCCAGTGTGGTATTGAAGTATAAAACAACAATTGGTATCAGAGCGGGTTATCCTTGAAGAGGCTAACACCTTATGAAAAGATCAAGATGAGTGCACCACCTGAGAATTGGGAAGGACAATCAACTGTTAGGCCTCCACTCTTCAATGGCTAGTACTACTCCTGGTGGAAGAATAGGATGAAGAATCACTTAACTGGAGAAGACTATGAACTATGGGACATAGTCACTGACGGTCCTTTAGCCACCATGAAGAAGACTTTTGAAGGAGTAGATGTGCCAAAGACTAGAGCTGACTGCACTGCTGAGGATTTGAGAAAGTGGGAGAAAAATGCTAACGCCAAGAAGTGGCTTGTGTGTGGACTCGGTCCAGACGAGTATAGCAGAATTCAAAGATGTACCACCACCAAAGAAATTTGGGACACTTTACAAGTGGCTCATGAAGTAACACCTCAAGTGAAGAGGTCAAGAGGAACTCTACTATATTCTCAA
>MDKJ01065608.1:0-21317 GCA_005239525.1 Nicotiana knightiana | reverse complement strand
CTTTAAAACTCGGAGTTGATTGGACCAGGCACCCAGGCGTTAAGCCCCAAACGCCCCCTTAACTCCAGGGCAGACCTGGCGTTAGGGGTCAAACGACTGGTTAACGCCAGGGTCACCCTGGCCTTAAGGGCCAAACGCCTCCTTAACGCCTGGGCATGCCTGGCTTTAGTTGCCAAACGCTCGGGTATGGCCAGGGTCACTCCTTTTTGACTCTTGAGCGTATTTTTGACGTTTATGCACCCATTTAGCTCGGCTTCCATCTCCAATTCACCTACACATGAAATAGACTCCATTATGCACATATAACGTGTATTTTTATCACAAAAGCACAAAAAATGTAAGGTATATAATGCTTAAAACTATGAATTTTAACCATGCATCAACCTCCCATGAGCACTTGAATTGTTAGAGAATATCTAAAAGTCAAAGTGTGGGGTGGTGGTTTGGTTTTTGAGTGGAATCAAAGAAATAGAAAGAAAGGTGCAAAGATTTGAAAAAAAAATTAAAGGATAAACGCCACTTAGAAAAAAAAACAGAAGAAAAGAAAAGAAAAAAAAAGAAGAGAAAGGACAATGAATAAATGCAGTCCTTGATGAGTGGTGACTTGATAAAATTGCACCTAAGAGGGTAAATATAAAGAGAAGTATGGTGAAAATTCTGGTCGAGCATAAGAATGATCTGAAAGCTAAAGTAATTGTATTAAAAGTGCTTAGGGAGGTTAGTCACTATATCTAAATATATCCTACCCGTCCCTTAGCCTACATTACAACCAAATGAAGACCTAATTGATCTTATACTGAATGGGCTCGATTAGTAGAGTAATACACTACGGGCAAGCTTATGGTGCATCTTTGTGGCATATGAATGTTCTTTCAGAGAGTGAGTGAATTCTTTCTATTTGATTTCCTACTTGTTCTTAATATTATTCTTGTGGAAATACTCTCGTGTGTGATGTGAGGGCACTTGATTTATGACGGAAAGGTAAGTCTTGACCTCTGCTTAGAGTACTTTGATAAAATAAGAATATTGCATGGCACGCGAGAGTCTACTCTTGAGGCATAGATGTTACATTGCTAGGTACAACTCTTGTAATATGTTCGTGGTGTGACACGTTGGGGAAATGCTTAATGAAAAAACCTTTGTAGAGTATGGTGGATTGCTCGAGCACTAGCAATGATTTAAGTGTGGGATGTTGATAATAGGATAAATTCACGTAGTTTAGTGTATATTTATACTCCAACTTAATGATGCTTCACTATCTTAGGAATGTTAAATGGTGTTAAAATGGCTCTAAATGTCGATTTTATGTTTCGGAGGAGCAAAGTGCGCTTATAAGGACCTAGGATGGTGTTTGGAGCCAAATTTAAGGAGAAAGACCCCTTGGAGTATTTAAAGTGTGAAAATAAGGAAGAAAATTGCTGGGACAGATTACAAGTCCACTAGCACGGCGCGCTAGCCCAGATGCCAGAGACAGAATATAACCCTATAGCGCGGTCTTAGCGCGACCACGCTAATCCAGTGATCCCAGGCAGAATGTAAGGCCATTAGCGCGCCCAGTAGCGGGCCGACTAGCGTGGGCGCGCTAGTGCAGTCGTACGCGTTATTTTTCAGGGGTAAAATTGAAAGTTTGGGGCAATTCCACTTAACCTATATAAGATTCAACTCGCCCAAAAGAGAGGATTATCAAGGTTTAGAGTATTATTCAAGGTAGAGAGAAGCAAGAGGCAAGGAGGACAATTGGGCATCAAATCTTACCTTTATTCCTTGTGTTTTTCCCATTAATGATGAATTCTTCTACTGTTTTTCTCAGCACAATTATGAGTAGCTAAGTTATTTAGTCTAAGATTTTGGTGGAATCTGTTGAGGATGAACATCTTGTTATGTTAATATAGTTTGCTTGGTTTTAATCTCTATTTGTTCAACTAAGTTCTTGTTGTAGTTGATTGAAGGACTCTCAATTAGCTGTGCCTATTTAGTGTGTATCTACTCGGGAGAGAGTGCATATTTAGGTAGTTGTTGAACAACACCACTCTCAAAGTATAGGATGGATCCATAACCGAGGGTTTAAAGGTTGGATTAGGGATAAAGATACTTTGGGTGAAATCTAAAGTGAGCTATAATAAAAGCTAACTAGCGCAACTCGGGAGAGTGCGTCTAGTAAATTGTCGTAATTACTTGGGAGAGATTTATGGTAGCAAGAGTGCTCAGGATTGATAGATTCGATTTCGCCAAGCTATATGAAATATAACAGGAAAGGATTCCATCAACATGGGAAACTATAACCTTAGATCCTTCTCGCATTTGTTTACAACTCAGCATTAGTTATCTGTTAGTTTATTTAATTTCATTCAGTTGTAGTTAGTAAAACAAAATACCACAATTGTTATTCATGACCTTTGGGAAGTTGATTACGAAGAATCGAGTGAGTCTAACATCTATAATTGGTTGGTTAATTCCCCGTGGGATTCGACTCTGGGCAAAATACTCAGATTATATTTGCAACGTCCGCATAATCTTTTTATAAGACATAGTTGCGCGTGATCATCTGTATCTCGAGAGCCATCCTGCTCACATAATCAATCCGTCTCACAACCCACATGACACAATAGAGTATTACATGAAATAGCAGATGACGAAAATAACATCCGATGCCCGAATACTCCTCCATAAGAAATGCTATGCTGAATGAACACACCCGAGTTGGTGTAGAGCATACATTCACATTTAGACCCATCAACGGACCTCAAACCGATTCTGATCGTACCATACTGGGCTAATAATCTTTCAAGGATCCACAATAACCCTTTTCACGTCACATAAGAACCGCCGTCAAATCTAGAATAAACTCACACGTTCCACAGCCCAAGGAATAGAATGCCTCTCATGCAAGTGGAATGTTTAATGCAGTGGTGTTACTTTGCTGATATGAACAGCTAATTCCACAGAAAATTACCAATTTTTTTCTTTCTTTTCAAGTAGATGTTCTGGTTAGAAGTCAGAATTGATGATGTTGCCGCCTCTCCAGTTATTCAAACAAAATACATCCCGTAGCGAAGCAAATCAGTTTTCCACATTGAGGTTTCTACATGGAAGTTGAGCTATTTTGAAATTGGGATCCAAGCAACTAAAAGAGTTACTTGCACATATATTTCACTTTATCGTAATTTATTTTCAATTTCGTTATCCATATATTTGTTATTTTTGCTTATAATTATTTATCTTGTACTACATATACATATCTTTATTCTTTCTCTAGTTGCGCTTTTTTTCATTAAAGTCCACACTTTATTTGCGCTTTGCGCTAGCCCCAACGGATCTTGGAGCTTTTTGCGCTTTTCGCCTTTGATAACACTGCTCTACTCCTCTGGGGTAGGGGTAAGGTCTGCGTATACTCTACCCTCCCCGAACCCCATTGGTGGAATTTTACTAGGTTGTTGTTGTTGTTGCCTTTGATAACACTGGTAGTTATTATCACTAACAGCAGGGTATTGTACCAAAGTTGCCAGATAACTCCATTTAGATGCAATAAAACACTGATCGAGAATAAAAAACTAAGATAGCTCTCAAGATATTGGCTGACAAGTAGTCGATCATATCTGCTGGAGGCAAAAGAATGGGTCCATGTAAAATACATCAGTTAGTTGTGGAATGAATTTAGCCAAAACACACATTCAAGATATGTAATGGTAAACACGTCAGGTTCTGGGAAGATAGATGGCTTAGAAATAACTCTTTAAAAGAGAAATTCCCAGCACCTATACCTTTTGCCCTCATCCCTACATGCTGCTGTAAGTCATTGTAGAGTAGAAGGCAACTGGAAATTACTATTCAGAAGAAATATTCATGACAGGGAACTGAGGAAGTAGTAATCTTCTATCAAGGCTAGAAGTAAGAGTCAACCCCCTAATGATGTAAGTTGGGGTGGAGTTGTGGTAACAATGGCATTTTTACTGTGAAATGAATGTTACTTCAATATGTCCAGCAGCAGCAGAGTCAGAGAAGATTGACATGGAAGATAGTGTGGAAGGTCATAAATCCTACCAAAATAGCTTGCTTCAGTTGGATAGCCCTATCAGAGGACATAAGTCTCTTGCTTCCACGGAAGTCTGAAGCATTATCTTTTCTTAGAGAAGAGAAGTTTAGGGTGCCTGTTGAATGAACTTCAATGAGCGTCTTCAGATAAAGGAAAAGACTTTCCGGATTAGACCGCAGCTGAGACAAAATGTAATCCTTCTCCTCTCCTAAATGATTGACAATCAGCAAAAAGGTTCCTTCCCTGCAGAACACCAAAATTAGCAAAGATATTTCAGCACTGTGTGATTCTCCTCTAAAATAATAGGTTACATAACTTGTCGCTTGCATAGAATGAACTTCATCTCATGAAAATCCAGCTTGACTATGAAGGACAAGCTTTGTGGAATTGTATAGCAACCTGTTCAACTTGAGTAGATCTGGGATTCGAGAAATGACTGCTGATCTAAAAGCATCAGATTCTTTGCCTCTCGGCAGGTTGCCGCAACATGCCATCAATAAATATGAAAGCAAGAATAGGCTCATCAACAGAAAGATAGTGATGTCGGATGGCATGAATTAAACCGCAGACCTAAAATAATAAGCATGTCCTCTTAAACAAATTGAAATTGTTGATAGATGATAGAAGAGAGAGGTAAAGAAACAGTTAACAAGGAAAAGCACCTGATGCAGCTGACCCCTCTCACATAAATTCAGTAAGTAATGGGCATCCCAGTCTTCCTCTGGCAAAACTTCTAAAAGTGCAGTCAGTTGCTTCTGTCTTCTGTTGAAGGTTTCAACAATCCGCCCAGACACATTGGGGTAAGTTTCGTTCCCCAGTGTCAGGTACTCAAGAATTTGACGAAGGCTATCTTTTGAAACCGTAGCTTTTCCAAAGGTAACAAAAAAGGAAATAAAATCTAATATGTACTCGATATCTTTCTTTGTAGGCCAAATGTCAGAACATATTTCGTTTTTACTATTAAAAGAACCACCAGTTTGGAAATAACTCATATCAAGAATGGCAGCAAGAACATCTACCACTTTCTGAACTAAGTTTTCGCCTTCAATAGCTAAAATGTCTACTTCAGTTGTTTCCGTCTTTAAATTAGCTGGATTCCATGCAGGACTGAAACTTTCGTTTCCACCTTCTACAAATGCATATCGGAAAACATCTAAGGTGGCCTCTGTGTCGAGCTCTAACAGAGAGAGCAGGTTTGGGTGCGGTCCACTGTATGGTAAGCACATTGCTGTAGAAGAATTTGGAGAACTCGCTTTCTCCAACAAAAACTACACAAGCTCTCTTTTAAGAGACGACACACGTGTGGGAGGGAGACTTCCACGCCCTGCACAAAGTTCATCATCAATTGCTTGAGGCTAAACACAAAAAGAACAGCTAAGTAAAAGATAGCGTGTGAAAATACCACAGGAAGGTCCACACAAGAAGTAGAGAGAAGTGGTGGAAGACAACTCCAGCATGCATAAGGTGGACGATATGGAGGGAAAGAAATGCAAGATGCTATGAAGGAAGCGGTAATTTAATCTAGAATATCCAAATGAATTATATATATCTGTTTCACTTTTAAAGAAAGCTTTTTAGAAGATGCTCAAAGCTTATCTTCTGTTGAAATCATTGGGTGGTTCCTGCTAGTCGCTGTTGGTCTCCACTCCTCTTCTTCGGAGTATAACTTTTTATAGAAACTGATGATGTCCCTCTTAATATCTTCTGAGCTTTGTAGAGTTTCTCCTTACACAATCAACTGATTGATGTGGTTGAATCTCCTATGGGCATTTGCTATTCTGTGGAAATTTTTTATGTTTTTGTCTCCCTCTTTCAACCATAGGGCCCTGGATCTCTGTCTCCAAGCAATCTCCTCTCTATTTGCAATCTCCTCAAGTTCCATGGACAAAGTTGTTTTAGATAAAATCTCCCTATCATTCAGAGCCCTTTGTTCATGTATGCTCTCTAAGTCTGCCAGTTGAGTGAGGATGCTTGATTTCTGCCTGGCTAGATCACCTTCAACTGATTTACTCCATTCCTTAAGTTTTGCTTTTAAGACTTTGAGTTTAAAGGCCAAAACAAAGTCAGACCTTCCTAGGGAGGTAAAGGATTTCCACCATTCTTCTACTTTGCTTGTGAACCCTTCAGTTTGAAAACACCAATTTTCGAACTTGAAATATGACTTGACTGGTTCCCAGGAGCCTGATTGAAGCATTAAAGGGGAGTGATCTGAACACACTGTCTGCATCAATTGTTGCTTTATGTTGGTGAAATTTTCATTCCACTCAGCTGAGAACAAGAATCTGTCTAATCTGGATGCTGCTACATGTCTATCTCTCTTCCTCCAAGTGTACTCTCCACCTGCCAGTTGCAAATCTATCAGCTCCATGTCTTCTATAAAATTAGAGAAGTCCGTCATTGCTCTTGATATTCTGAAGCAATTTCTCTTCTCCGAAGGGTATCTCACAGTATTGAAATCTCCACAGATTACCCAAGTCCTCTCAAAAAGACCTCTTACCCCTGCCAACTCCCACCAGACTTCCTAATGCACACTCATGTGTCTTTCCTGAGAGTTTGCAAGTGATTGTATGGGCTCCAATACCAACCACCTCCCCCTCCCATTCTCTACCATCCCACATAACTATAATCCCTCCTCTTGTCCCACTAGCTTACAGTTGAGCGTATTTTACCCATCTACCTCCCTATAACTCCCTCACTAACTCTCTGATATCCTCCTCTAATTTTGATTCTTGAAGACATACTATCCCTGCCTTCCAACTGAGTAGCAAACTTTTGATCATCCTCTTTTTCCTCACTCTATTCAACCCCCTCACATTCCATGATAAGATGTTTACAACCATTGATTAAACATCGATATGGACCCCTGCCCTTCTTCTAGTTCCGTTACTTTTGAAGGTACTCCCTAATTCCAAGGCTTTTAATTCCTTGGCTCCCTTTCTCCTTGGTGTCTGAATGGATTGTGACACTTATTTCCCCCTGTTAACCTGCCTCCTGCTATCTATTTTCATAAATAGCTCCATCGCTTCACGCTCACATCCACTGAAATCCAGTCCAAATTCCTTGCTCAATTTAATAACATTTTGATGTACCCATATGGATGCTTCAAAATTCAGGTCGTTTTCTTCCACAAGGCTCCGTTGGTTGAGTGGTTCGACATCTTTTAGCCCATTCCATGGTTCTCTCGATTTCAGCAGCATGCATGGTCAATCTGTCATCACTTTCCGAGTTCTTTGCTTCGTTATCTCCCTCAGTAATGGCTAAATTGTTGTGCTCCTGTAGATGGAGACGCTGGAGTTCTTCCTTTTCACTGGCTGTTTCGTTTTCCTCTTTCTGTTCTTCTTCAGAATTTTCTTTGTTGCCATGCTCGCTTCTTCCCGTTATTTCTGTGTCACGACCCCTAAACTAAACTGGTCGTGATGGAGCCTATCATGATATTAGGCTAGCCAATTCACTGTAAATGATAAAAATAATTTTCCATTTAATACATCAAATATCCGCAATTTTCATAATAATTTTGTTTCTTAAGCATTTCAAATATGATAAAAATGATTAGAACATCTAAGCACAATACCAATATCTGGAGTCAACCGTCATGAGCATCTAAGAAGTGATACAGTCTAATACAAATCCTCTACTACAACAAATCTAGGAATGTAAAGTACAAATGATAGAGTAGGAACGAGAAACGGGTAGGCTGCGGACGCCGAGCAGCTACCTCACGATCTCCGAACAATGCTCCAAATGGGGTAGCTCAACTATCGCTCTGCCCCGGTACCTGAATCTGCACACAAGGTGCAGGGAGTAACGTGAGTATGCCAACTCAGTAAGTAACCAAAGTATCTAAAAACATGAGTGTAGTGACGAGCATTTATAAATCATGAAAATCCGTATAATAAGTGTCTGTGGAAATAAGTAAATCAAGTCAGGAATTTACATTTCCGAGTATTTCATAAAACTCCAGTTTCCATTTAAAAATCTCGTATAAAAATATTTATCCAACATTTATCATGAGAGGCTTAGTGTAAAGAAGAGTGAAAAAAAAATAGTGGTTTCATAAAATAAGCTCCTCGGGCACAGTATCACTCACAACAAAGCCTCCCGGGCAAGCCTCTCAGTCACTCGTGACTCTACTCTCATAAGTCAATGCTCACACTCAACACTCTCACTCATCAGGTACCATATAGAAACTATTGCGGCGTACAACCCGATCCCATATGTATATATATATGCATATATTGCTGCGGCGCGCAACCCGATCCATATATAATGTATATTGTTGCGGCGTGCAGCCCGATCCATATAATAGTCGACTACGCTCACTGGGGGTGTACAGACTCCTGGAGGGGCTCCTTCAGCCCAAGCGCTATATTACTGCGACGTGCAGCTCGATCAAATATATATATTGCTGCGGCGTGCAGCCTGATCCATATATAATGTATATTTTTGCGGTGTGCAGCCCGATCCACATATATAATGTATATATTGCTACGGTGTGCAGCTCGATCCACATACAATAATATATATAATGTTGCGACGTGCAGCTCGATCCATATATAATAATATATGTATATTGCTGCAGCGTGCAGCCCGATCCATAACTATCCTCTCATACTCGGCCCTCATACTCATTACATATATACCCCTAACTGCCCTCATACTCACATACTCGGCTCTCGACCTCACTACATATATACTCATAACTGCCCTCAAATACTCGGCGCTCGGCCTAACACATATATATTGTTGCGGCATGCAGCCCGATCCATAGCCATACTCACATACTCGGCTCTCGGTCTGACTCGGTCACCCTCACAAGCCACTTGGGCAATTCATCTCAACTCACGGGTCTCAGCCCAAAATACTTTTCAGAGTTTTCAAAGCAGTGTGATAACAGTGAAAATAACAACAAGTCGAAAACATGACCGAGTTCACAATTATTCTATCAGGATGGTGTAAGAATAGTGTAAAAGTACATTTGAGGGTCTAAACAGGTCGGCACAAAGCCCCAAACATGGCTCACAACCCATAAACAAGTATAAATTTCTAAAATACAGGATATCATAAGGTTTCAAATTGAATACGCGACTTAATAGTCGCTACGGGACGGACCAAGTCACAATCCCTATCGGTGCACGCTCGTCACCTAGCATGTGCGTCACTTTATTTACCACAACAATATCAAATACCGGGGTGTCATACCCTCAGGTTTAGAGTTACAATCGTTACTTACCTCAAACCAGCCCAAAAGCTACTCCGTGATGCTCTTGCCCCTCAAATTGGCTCCCAAAAAGCTTCGAATCTAACCAAAACCAGATTAACGTCATCAGTATACGCTAACGGAACAAAACCCAATCGAAAGATATAAATTTTTAACACAATTCTCGAAATTTGCCAAATCCGGCCCCCAGGCCCACGTCTCGGAATCCGATAAAAATTACATCACAAGAATCCTTATCCTCCCACGAGTCCGTACATAGCAAGAACATCAAAATCGGAACACAATTGCCCACTCAAATCACCAAAATAATTTCCAAGTTCTTCCTCCCATTTTCCCCAAATTTTCTACTTAATTTCTCAAATTGCATGGTGAAAATCAAGAGTAATTCATGAAATTGAACCAAACATGGTTGAAGAACACTTACCACAAGAATCCCACTGAAAATCTCGTCTAAAATCTCCTTCACCCGGGCTCTCAAATGGCAAAATGAGTTATGGCCAAGAACCCCCGAAATTAGAACTTAAACTGTCTGCCCAGACTTTTACCCTGTGCGATCGCGGAAGAAGGCACGCGATCGCGAAGAACAAAATGCTGCCCAACCAAACTAACCCTATGTGATCGTAGAGACGCCTATGCGATCGCGAAGAACCACTTCTCACAACTATGTGATCGCTACGAGCTCTATGAGATCGCATAGAGCAAATTCAGCACCACACTGCCACTCCAATTCTACTATGCGAACGCAACCATCACCATGCGAATGCAGTGACCAAGAATGCTCACACTACGCGATCACACTCCTATATACGCGATCGCAATTCAGAAAATCCACCTGGCCTCAACTTACTCTACGCGATCGCGGATGAACTCATGCGATCGCAATGAACTATCACTACTGCTAAAACACCAGAAAAACCAGCAATCTCCCAAAGACAAAAAATGTCCGTTTGAGCATCCGAAATACACCTGAGGCCCTCGGGACATCAACCAAATCCACCAACATATTCCATAACATCATTCAAACTTAGTCGAGCCTTCGAAACACCAAAAACAACGCAAAAACACCAAAATCACATCAAATTCAAGCCCATGAACTTTGAAATTTCTAAATTTCGCCAAAGATGCCGAAACCATCCAAAACACATCCGATTGAACTGAAAATTTGCACACATATCCAAAATGACATTACAAACCTGCTCCAACTTTCAGAATTCCATTTCGACCCTGATAGCCTATTTTTCCCTGCCGACCGGAAATCGCCAAAAACTAACTTTCGCCAATTCAAGCCTAATTCTACACCGGAATCCAAACTTCATTAAGAACACACTCCTAAGTCTCAAATCACCCAACGAAGGTATCCGAACCATAAAATCTGCAATCTGAGGTCGTTTACCAATAAGTCAACTTCCGGTTGACTTTTTTCACTATTGAACCAAGATAAGAGACTAAGTGTCTCATTTCTCTCCAAAGATCGCTCTGATCCCGAGCCAACCATTCCAACACAACGTAATGAATATGAACCACATATAATGAAGCAGAAATGGGAGAAACGGGGCTAAACTCTCGGAACGACCGACCGAGTCGTTACGTTCTGCCAAGGCAGAACTCTGTTTCTAGTATGCTGGGCTATCTTGTATTGCTGCTAATTCTTCATTTATTGGGTCAGGTTTATAACTTGGGCTTGGTTTATAATAATATTTCTCATCAACAATAACTCGGGCCAGAAAATTTGGGCCCAGAGTCTTTTTCAAGATAGTCCCTTTAGTTTTTTTAAGGCCCTCATGTGACAAGTCATGTGACCTATTAAAATCCCACACTTTGGAGCTTCCCACGTGCCCCATTTGAACGTTATAACCTCGAGCCCCACCCCTTCTTTTTAGGTCATCCTCTTTTACCCACGGGTAATTGCCCATCTTTTTCAACCGCTGGTCACCCCCTCTTCTTCTTCATTCTCCCCCTCAGACGACCTCACCGGAGCCTCACACCATGCCGGAATTTCGAAGACCCCTCCTTTGTTTTCAATTCTCACTGTTTTGGGCGTCAAGGATCCATCCCCTCTCACTTTGATTCTCGCCCATTTCAAATGGTTCTTAAGCTCTGTTTCCTCCTCTATTTCTAGCCAGCCTCCACATACTTCCCCCACTTCTTTGAATACTTTAGGAGACTACAGGTGTAAGGGAAGCCCTATTAACCTAATCCATGTCTGATTTATTGACTTGATTTTAGGAATAGTTCCCACCCTAGGGTTCCACCATTGAAGCTTTAGTTTCTCTTTCTTCCCGTACCAATCACTCTTTATCACATTTTGAGCAGTAGCTTTGGAAGGGAATTCAAACAGGAATCTGTTCTGGCCCATTTCGTAGATATTAATCACATTAGCTTGTAACTATAATTTTAATGTCCATCTTCGAACTTCTGATAGCATCACCATTTCTAGGACTACTTCTGGTATGACTCCCACCAAGCTTCTGCCTAAGACCTTATTGTGTTTTAGGTCTCCTATTATATGAATCATACCCCCATCTTGTTGACTTATTGTTTCGTTTGTATCTCTATTGGCCCATTTATGGTTCCTGACAGTGCTTGAATACATTAATCCCTCTTCAACCACCCTGAGAGCATTGAATGCATTCCTTCTCTCACCACCATTAGTGAACCTCTCAATCTTTGTAGCTATTTCTGACCATCCTGTGTTATAGGACACTTCTGGGACAATGATGACTAATCTCCCCTACTTTGGACACTGGTTATGGAAATGTAGTGACCAAATTTGTTGAAATTTCTTGCACAAAAGTTCTCTGGGTATGGTCTCTATTTTTTCACCTTTTGACAAAGTTACCTTACTCCCTTTAATCTTCTTTCATATTGTCAAAAATCTACAGCATTGTCCTTTTGTTGAAGACGTCCTTCTTATAAAGCTTCTTCCTCTTTCAGTCCATTCGAACCATTCATCAGCTTTGGTTGAGAGTCTTTCTATTTCATAAGACTTAGAATCCCACTGAGAAGTAGATGATATTCTCCTTCATTTTTGAGAAATGTTCTGAGAGTTGATACTAAATCACATGTATTAATGTTAGAAAAAATTCAATGAGCACGTAAGGTGATTACTGAATTTTATAATTAAGGGAAGATTGGAAAGAATCCGGTCAAGAAGGACACCGGAGGGGGAACTCTGCTAACCTAGAAAGTAGGAGAGAGAGTGGACTTTGGGAACTGTGCCTGAGAGCATTTTTTTATTCTCATTAGCAATTCAGGGTCAACATATTTATCATGCATTTTGGTTATGCAATATGCTTTAATCCCAAACTAGTTGGGGCCGACTAATAAATATGTATATCCATTTAGCTTCATTTGGGCCCGTTGAGTTGATTGTTCTATTATACTACTTAAATTTTCTTGAAGTATTTATCTTTTGAGACAAACATTCAAATGGGGTCAATCTGGGAAAAAATATAAACAGAAAAGAGAGGGCGAAATGCTTAATTTGATTTAGTCTAGTCAATATTATTTCGATGCAAGTTAATGTCATTGACATGTGGAATCTTTAGCTCAAGTGGGTTTTTGATATGTTGTATTTTGTGTTTCTGATGTTTCATTTTTTTTTTGAAAAAGTTTCTGATGTTTCATTTTGTGCTTCCTACTTGTCAAAAATATTATTTTTTGTGTTCCCTATTTATTCGAAGTGCTAATTTGCTGCCTTTATAAAATCCTCTTGTTATCTTATTTTGTTTTCTACTAGTGCGATTGGCTTTGTTGAATACAGAAGTTAAGCTCTTCGAAATGAATAAACTTTCGCTGGCTTATTTATTGTGGTTTTGATGTGTTTCTAGTGTCGGGTTTGTCGTTCTGAGCAGTGATTTTTCAGGTTGTAGATTTGGGTTTCTCTTTGCGTTTTTTCTTTCTTTTTTGAAAATTTTCTTCCCTTAATTTCTCCTGCAGCTAAGCAACTTATGTTTTTCAATTGTAAGTCATATAACCTTTGATTTGTGTTGATTCAGAGTTCACATAATTTAGATATTCCTTGTCTCTGAAATACTAGCTAATTATGTAGCTAACTTAAGTCTTTGGTTATCCAGACTCTAGACCTACCATAGCCTTCTAGACATTCTACGTTGTATAGATATACTTTATCATAAAACTAATTTCATTGGACCTTGTTTACAGGGACAAAGAGCTAATTAGTTTTGCAACACAGATAAAAGCAGTAGTGAGTGAAGACTTGAAATGGAGCTTGACCTCGATTAGTTTTTAAAGTTACATGCTGATGACGACGACGATGATCACTTACTACATCATCGCACTGTTGATGAAATTCTCCTCAACCACTCCTCCTCCTCCTCTTCTTCTTCACCTTCTCCTCCTTCTTCACCATCTGCTGCATGGACACAATTATCTGGATCATCGCAGTCGCTCTGCGTACTCGTCTTCCAATCTGCAGAGCCAAGATCTGAGTCAATTAGTAGCAAACAATTCAGTTAATTTTCTTCCCCACCGGCAGGCCAGATTGTGTTGCCACCATTTTTTAATGACTTAAATAACCTTAGAACTGTTTACACTTATAAGGGCGTAATTTCTTCAAAATTTTAGATTCCAAATCGATCCAAATACAAAATATTTTATTTGTCATTTTATTTTAAATACAATTTTGCTTAGATAAAATAACTTTTATGATAAATATAATTTATTTTATGATAAGCATATAATCATAAGTTACAATAATTAATAAATTGATAAAAGTTTCTCAGTAAAAAATAACCCTAAATAGGAAAAAATATTTGAAGAGAAACAAAAATTAATACACCAAAAATTTGATATGTCCTCATTTATTACATACACTTGAAAGAATAATACACAATCATATAAATATAGATATGCAAAGGAATAGAGATTTTCTTATCTTAGGTTGAAATTGTACTCGAGACAGTGAGTATCGATGTAAGAGTTTTGTTTTAAAAAAGAATATTTTAAGGATAAAATAGTAAAAATCTTGGTCAAACTTAAAGTGCTTATAAGCTAAAAATTCATAAGCTGGGGGTGACCAGCTTATGGCTTTTGACTTATTTTTGACTTATAAGCACTTTTAACTTTACCAAACGTGTAGATAAGCCGAAAAATGCTTATAAGCTAATTTGACCAGCTTATATGATTAGCCAAACACCCTCTATTTTGGTATACCAGTTAAGTAAACAATTTCACCTTAACCGGGTCGAAACATACACCCATTGCTATTCTCTAACTTGTGTACTGAAAATCACTAAAGTGAAGAACTTTCAAATTGCGGCAAAGCCAATCCCTTGTTCTTGTTCCAATCAAGGTAATCTCATGCCTCAATTTCTTAGTTTTATAGTAGAATTCGTGCTAGGTTTTCTGATCCAAGTGTTTTAACTTTGACCTTGGGATTTTAAAGAATTCGTTTCGTATTTGTTAATATATGATGGGAGTTTTGGTATGTAGTCAATTCATTTAGGTCTTATTCCTTACCTTTTGATATTCGAGCCTTTCTTGTATTCAATGGCAACTGCTGGATTTTGTATCAAATAAAAGAGAGAGTACTTTTGTTCCAATTGGAATGCTCTTTGTGTGTATACATGATAGTAAATGGTTTTAGCTTTGAATTACTACTTGAGGTCTTCTCCTTGTTGTTCTTCACTGATCCATATTCAAATTCCCCTAATCAATTCTGCTGAATTCAGGTTTACTGAGCTACATGATCTATATGTACATACTAAGTTAGCCCATCTATTTTTTATAGATTATTTGAGGTGCGTTCCAGCTGATTCGAACTGTAGAGTTCTAAAAGAAAGTGTAAATAAACTTACATTGCCTATGTGTGCGTGTCTTCATGAAGTTATAATGTCGCACAAAACCCAAGATTCATGTCGCGCCATTGAATCCTGTACATCCATTCTTGGACGCCCTTTCAGCTTCCGAACGCATATCCAAACCCCTAGATTCTAATTCCCCATAACCCTACTCTACTTAATCCCATGGGCTTCAGACTAGGCACCAATGTCCAGCTGATCGAGCCACTTCCTTTCCCACTGAAGCCTTTGACACGTCTAAACTCAGTTTATGTGATAGTGATTGTTGTTTATCGCTAATAAAAAATGGGAAAATCTTGGTTTGATAGATGCTAAGCGGCAGGGAGGGGGGTCCTACTCCGTTTCAGGAGGAACAATGTTTAGTGTGGGACCCGTTGCCATTGTTGCTCTGTTGGAATTTCTGCAGCTTATTGGACTTGCTCGGATTTCTCTGTAGTTGTTGGGACTGATAAATGTGGAGAGTTGTTTGTGGATGGAGATTCGGGCATATAGCCTTACACCAGTAATGCACAAATCAGATTCAAAGCAACAAGAACAAAAGAGTAGAATATTTATTCTGCCTGCCAAAAGCTGTTTTAGAGAAGAGGTTGATATAAATTACCTTAACTTCCTTAGATGATGTAATCATCTAGATGCTTTGCAATATGATACAGGTTGTTCCTCTACTACGATATTACAGTGTATAGAAGCAATGATTAAATAACAAAGGAGAACCTCAATTGCGCTTAATTTCAATATTAAAGGATTCAACTGGATGATTCATCAATAAGGCTGGAGGCACCAAACTTCAGATTACAGACATAACCTTCGGGATCAAATATATAGAATTGTTTCCAGAACAAAAAAGCAACATATACTCCATGTAATAATTAGAAGAAGGGTCGGGCCTCAACAACCGAACAAAAGGATCCCAAAATCTCTCTCAATTAATCCAGTACCTATAATAATGTTACCAAATCCCAAATCCTGCAAAATTGAAGCATGTCAGAATAATTTTCTAAAGGATATAATTAAAAATAATAATAATGTATTTATAAACAAAAAAAGGCATTATCACTCACTCAAAAAAGAATATACTAAAAAGAATTTCAGAATTTTGTTATTTAATCATCTGCTTCCATCCAGTCCCAATCAGTATCATCAAACTCATCCTCCTCTTCCGATGTTTCCACAACTGTATCATGTGAATTTTGAGCATGAGATGGAATATAAATGATATCTACGGGTACATCTTCTCTTGACCATCTAATGTCAACATCAAGTAATCTAGATGAGGAACCAATGTCATTATTAGGTTCCCGCCAAAATGTGTCTCCAATATTGGGACAATTCTCTTCCTCCAGATCATACAAATCAACAGGTACTTTATCCCTTGCATAATAAATATCTTTCTCAGTTGGATCCTCCACATAAAAAACTTGATAAACTTGTGATGCCAACACAAAAGGATCATCTGTACTGCATAATCTATTGAAGTACACTCGAGTTATCACATAATCATCAATTTCATTACGAAACCAGTCACATTTAAACAGTACAACACTAAAACAACCCCAATAATCAATCTCATTTATATCCTGAATCTCTCCATAATAGATAACCTCGTCATCGATGGGATTTTTTCCCTAGCACTAGCAAAACTATCGGTTGTTGCCGATAAAGTCACTCCACTATTTTAAGTCTTGCATCGGAAATCCCGTTCTCTAGTATGAAATCGGTATCCATTAATAAAATATCCCGTATATCTTTTGGCTACCATATTAGGTCCTTTGGCTAGACATCTTAAATAATCTGGCAACACAATATTTTTAACTTTCTCTTTAAACCAACTGTTGAATTCCTGACTATGATCCCTCGCTCTTACCCATGCATTTGATCTACTATGATTAACAATTAAATTCTTATGTTCCCTGCAATCAAGAACAATTCAAGTTTAATCATAAAATAAATAAAAAAATTATATATAATATAAATAAATATTAATATAATTTATCTTACTCGATAAACTTCTCCATTTGTTCATCTCCAGTATTGAACAGAGCATATCGATGTGCTTCAAAGCATAACTGTGAATCCATGAGAAACGTATTTTTTTTCTTACTTCCAATTGGATGGCCTATATTAGGGAATATAGGTGACAAATTTTGAGAGCACTCATCATCCACGGTTTGGTACCTACTAAATTCGTCTTCACGCCATCATGTAGATATCTCAAACAAAAAGTCAAGCCCTCATCGGCCAAAAAACCCTCTGCTATTGAGGCTTATGGACTAGATCGATTACGTACAAATGCTTTGTACTTACATAGGTTTCTCTCAATGGGATAAATCCAACGAAGATGAGTCGGACCCCCAAGCTTAATTTCATTCACCAAATGAATAGGCAAATGTGGCATTATGTCAAAAAATGTTGGAAGCAAAATCTTTTCAAGCTCACATGTTATTTCAACAATTTCAGACTGCATTGTTTCAAGATCACTTCGCCTTATGACCTTACTACATATAACTCTAAAGAAATTTTCCAACCTAATCAAGGCCAATGAAACATTCTTGGGAAACACTTTTCTAACAGCAACCTGGAGCAAGTAATGCATTATAAAATGGGCGTCATGGCTCTTGTACCCTGATATTTTTATCTCCTTCACTTGCATGCGTTCTGAAATATTCGAAGCACACCCTTTGGGTAATTTAGCATTTTTCATGACAGTACAAAATAAATTTTTCTCTTTTGGTTTCATGTAGAAACAAGATTTAGCCAAACTTATAGTTCCATCATTATTTATTCTTGGTTGTAACTCCTTTCGTATCCCCATTTCTTGTAAGTCATAACGAGATTTTTCATGATCCTTTGATTTTCCATCTATTTCTAATAAAGTCTCAAGCAAACTATCACATATATTTTTCTCGATGTGCATCACATCAAGATGTGCCTCAATTTGTTATGCACCCAATATGGAAATTCGAAAAAAATGGATCTCTTTTTCCACGGACCCTTATCACTCCGAGGCCTTTTTTTAGTGCTCTCACCAAAGATATTGTTGAATTCAAGCAGCTCTTCAAATACTTTTTCACCCGACAATGGAACAGGTGCAGGTCTATGCTCCTCTGTACCATCAAAAGACTTCTTATCTCATCGGAATGGATGATCACGAGGCAAAAATCTTCGATGGCCTAAGTAACACATCTTATGACTATGTTTTAGATATTGAGAACATGTGTCATAATTGCAAGTGAGGCATGCCAATCTGCCCTTAGTGCTCCATCCTGAAAGCATTGTTATTGCTGGAAAGTCACTAACTGTCCACATTAAGGCAGCACGTATTCGAAAAGTTTGGTTGGTTTCAGCATCAAATGTGTCTATCCCTGTTTCTCATAGTTCCTTTAATTCTTCAACTAATGGTTGTAGGTACACATCTATATCATTTCCTGGAGATGATGGCCTGGAATGATCATAGACAACATTATGTACTCTGGCTTCATGCAAATTCACGGTGATAAATTATAGTTCATTAACATAACATGCCACATGCTATGAGAAATGCTCATGGTCTGAAACGGGTTGAAACCATCACTTGAAAGACCCAATCTAACATTCTGAGGATCTCTAGAGAAGTCTGGGTGCAAAGAATCAAAAACCTTCCAAGCTTCCCCATCAGCAGGATGTCTTATATCATCATTGGGTCTTTCATTAGCATTCCATCTCATTGCAGCAACCGTTTCAAGACACATGAATATCCTCTGAAGCCTAGGCTTTAAAGGAAAGTACCTTAAAACCTTTGCAGGGATTTTAGAGCTTGCTTTAGTCAAAGGACCAACACTCTTCCATCTTGAATAACCACAAACAGACAATTATCGACATTCGCATCTTCATTCCAAAATAACATGCAATCATTAGGGCAAGCATGTATTTTTTTCATAATGAAGACCCAAATCGTTTATCATGTTTTTAGCCTTGTTGAAAGATTCTGGTACATGAGCAAAGGGAAATGCCTCTTTTATCAACTCTAACAAACCAGAGAAAGCCACATTACTCAACCCATGCAAGGATTTAAGCAAGTACAATCGAATAGTGAAACTCAGTTTACTGAAATTTTCACACCCCGGATATAATTCTTGTTTTCCTTCCTCCAGCAATTTGAAAAACTTCTTTGCATCTTCAGATAGTCTTTCCCCAACTCCTTCTTCATCCCCTGCCTGACCCTCTATATTTCTAAATGTATCATGAAGTAGTCCATCAATATCGTCATGCATGGTAGAACCTTCATCATCCTTGCTTGGATGAGGTGTATTTCTCGAGGAAAATCCTTCCCCGTGGAAAACCCATTTGGTATAACCATCAACAAATCCATGAACAACCAAATGATCCTCCACCACATTTCTATAATACTAATAGCGATTCATATACTTTTTGCAAGGGCATAATATGTCATTTCCTTGGGCGGCTCGTTCAAATGCCTTATCAAAAAAATCATTCACTCCACGGATATACTCATCCGTCCATCTCAGGAGATTCTCCAACTTTTATCACCATTATCCACATATATCCTATATGATAAAAGTAAATCAACAAAACTAACCAAATAAAACAAAAAACATATTAATTTGACATTGACCACTACTTTTAAGGGTGGATCTCAGAAAGTCACAAATAGTAAAGCAATTTAAGACCTTTAAAAGTTAACTTCTTAAAACTCAGCTCTTACGAAATGAATAGGAAAGATGTGATTAAGTTATTATACTTTTCAAAGAATGTGTAGAACAATGTTTAAAGCTCAACTTAACTTTGTAAAAGTAATCAGCAAGCAGTTGATTAAGATTTGACTTATTTCTATTAGTGCATTAATATGATTTGTTTCCAGCATTATAAAATTATTATAGGGACCAGTACACGTACCAAATCAGTAAGTTTATTAAATTAACATCACTTGAAGCTACCAAAGAATGAGTCTTGTTACATTAGACGTTGACAAATTACAAGGAATACAAACATTTGACCTATTTAAGACAGGGATAACTAGTTATTCAAAAAAATTTATTTTTGCTATACTTTACACTTTTGTCAAAGATAAGCCTAACATATAGGTGGATACGAAAAACTAGAATATACAAGGTTGGTTTGACATCTTAGCAATAATATCCAATAGTGGCTGAGGTCAGTCAAAGACAGCACCTAAGATAGTAAACATCTTAACAGTGACAATCTCTCAAAAAGATTTTGTTGGTTTTATAAGCAAACATGGACACCATTTCTTGCAGCAATCCTCAAAATGCGGGTATAAAACATCAGTTGATATACCTGAAATAGTACAATAAACTTACCCTACACATGTAACAACTATAGGAAACGAGTCCGGAACCAAAATAATGTCCTTTTGGACAAAAAGAACCTTAATAGATGGTAAAAAAAAGAGTTACAAAAGTATATATAACGCACTAATTATGTGCGCTATACCTTAACGGTAACTTTTGCCGTTAAGGTATAGCGCATAAAATTAGTGCGTTATACCCTCTGACTTTCTGACTGCCCCAGTATAGCGCAGTACTTTTGTGCGCTATACATATAACGTTTTTTTTTTTGCGCGCTATACCCTTTATTTAATCCTCTTCGTCTTCTCCAATCCCACCAGATTGTCTTCTCCCCCATTTTTTACTTCTCCCTAATTCTAGTCCCCCCTCGTTACAGTAAAAAAAATAAAATTGGGCCCCCCCCCCCGTCACACAAAAGGTGTAGAACGTATGTCCCACTTCGGAGTAGAGCATCGTATTATTGTGGGTTCACTCTTTCGGACTCAAATTTTCAACCAATTTGCTTTCCGAAAACACTAAATCGAGGTATTTCGCTTTATTTTATGTTGAAACTTTTATAATAATGCATATTAGTTGATTTCAATGTGTTCTATTTCGTTTTGTGTTTTATTTGCGAAACTAGTATGTTACATTCATCCGGACTTAAATATTAGTGTTGTATAAAAGAATATAAAATTGTGAAATAAATTTGTTTGTTAATATCCGGACTTATATATTTGTGTTTCCATGCCGTTTTGTGTTTTATTTGTGTTTAAAATGTATTTGTTGTTTATATTTAGTTTAGTTTATTTTTTAGCGCAGTAAAATGTAGAGCTTTTTAGCGCGGTAAAATGTAGAGCCTTTTAACGTAGTAAAGTGTAGTATTTTAGCGTGGAATTCCTTTAGTTTAAGTATCTTATACTGGTAGCTGAATATATATATATATATTATATATATAT
>ML394969.1:0-78662 GCA_005239525.1 Nicotiana knightiana | reverse complement strand
TTTTTGATAATTAAACTAAAGAAAACAACGGGAATTAATGGTTTAACAATGAATTAGGATTAGAAAATGTTACCTATGATGCTTCTCTTCAAAACCCACAGAAAATCGCCACTTCTTGAGCTCCCACCCGATTTTTAGAATAATGAGATAAACTCTCGGATTTTTGGAATAAATCACACAGGAAATCCGCACCTGTGGGCTCGATAGCCGCACCTGTGGTACCGCACCTGCGAAAAAAGCATCGCAAGTGCGAAAGTCACTTAAGTTACACTGGGGCCGCACCTGCGGTCGTTTGGTCGCGCCTGCGGAACCTAGGTCGCACCTGCGACCACTTGCCTAATCTCCCCTGTATCACACATGCGATCATGGTCCACGTGCTTGCGAGCCCGCACCTGCGGAAAAACCTTTGCAGGTGCGAGGACACCAGAAGAGTCTGGTTCAGCAGCATCAAATTCCCCATTTTTCACCCGTTAAGCATCCGAAACAACCCTGAGGCCCCCAGGACCTCAACCAAAATCACCAACCAACCTTAACACCTTATTTGAACTAGGTAGTGTCTTAAAAACACGTCTCATAACATCAAAAACATCGATTATGCATAGGTTCAAGCCTAGGAACTTGGGAAAATTCTAGAATTTACATCCGACGCCGAAACACGTCTAAACTTATCCGAATGACCTCAAATTTTGCACACACATCCCAAATGACATGAAGAAACTACTGCAACTTACGGAGTTCCATTCCGACACTCGGATCAAAAATTCACTATCGGACCGGAAACTCCAAAAATTTAAACTTCAACATTTCAAGTCTAAATGAGCTACGGACTTCCAAAATACATTCCGAACGCGCTCCCAACCCTGAAATCACCCAACGGAGCTAACGGAACCATCAGATTTCCATTCTGAGGCCGTCTTCACACTACTCCGACTACAGGCAACTTTCCAACACTTAAGCTCCCATTTAGGGACTAAATGTCCCAAAACTCTCCGAAACTCAGAACCGAACGTCCCGACAATTCAATTTAGTAGAAATAGACTTAGGGAAAACAATTAATAGGGGATCGGGGCATTAATTCTTAAGACGACCGTCCGGGTCGTCACACCAGTGCCCTTTTCCCCCCACATCTATAGCATACATTTTCTGCATTTGTTGTTTGCCGCTTCATGCTTTTGTTCCTTCCTTTTCCACTACTGTGGTTAGGAGGGTTCTTTGGTGAATTATTATTACCATGATTAGATTTTCTTCCCCGACCACGGCCATGACCACGACTGGGGCCACGACCTCTTCCATGCTTAGCTTGGTAGAAGTTCGTCTCATTCACTTCAGGGAATGGACAAGAACCAGTTGGTCGGATTTCATGGTTTTTCATTTATAACCCATTATGTTGCTCGGCTAGAAGAATATGTGAGATAAGTTCAGAATACTTTTTTGAATCCCATCTCTTGATATTGCTGCTGCAGGAGCATATTCGAGGCATGAAAAGTGGTGAAAGTTTTCTCCAACATATCATGATCAGTAATATTATCACCACATAATTTCAACTGGGAAATAATCCTGAACATAGCAGAATTATACTCACTGATAGATTTAAAATCTTGTAGGCTTAAATGAGTCCAGTCATAACGTGCCTATGGAAGAACGACCATCTTCAGGTGGTCATATCTCTCTTACAAATTATTCCACAGTATGACTGGATCTTTAACAGTGAGATATTCCATTTTCAAGCCTTCATCAAGGTGATGGCGTAGGAATATCATGGCTTTGGCACGGTCTTGGTTTGATGCTTGATTTTTTTCCTTGATGGTGTCTGCCAGACCCATCGCATCAAGATGAATTTCAGCATCAAGCACCCAAGACATGTAGCTTTGGGCCGATATATCCGATGCTACAAATTCAAGTTTAGAAAGATTTGACATTATTTAGAAAAAGAAAGTTCGTACCTTTGATACTTTCAAAGTATTTGCTAGAGATGGAAGAGTCTCGTGCTGATAACGTGTTATAAAATAACGATAGTAAAGTAAATAGACTAAAGACAAGTATAGAGAGAAACTGATATATTATTGAACTTTTAAACCGATGTACATAATGAACTGAAATCTCCTCTATTTATAGAAGAAATGAAGCTGCTGTGTAAGCTGCTACTGCAAGCTGCTTGTAAGTTGCTTGTAAGCTGCTACTGTACCAGATATGGATAATCTTCTTCTGGGGGTAATGTTTATCCGTAACGGAGTACCAAAATGATAAGCTTCTTCAGGAGGCTTATTTCCAATAGAGTACTAAATAGATAAATATATTTACGGCAGTGTGCCATATGGATAAGCTTCTTCAGGAGGCTTATTTCCAATAGAGTACTAAATAGATAAATATATTTACGGCAGTGTGCCATATGGATAAGCTTCTTCAGGAGGCTTATTTCCAATAGAGTACTAAATAGATAAATATATTTACGGCAGTGTGCCATATGGATAAGCTTCTTCAGGAGGCTTATTTCCAATAGAGTACTAAATAGATAAATATATTTACGGCAGTGTGCCATATGGATAAGCTTCTTCAGGAATCTTATTTACACTGGAGTACTAAATGAACATCCATTGTATAATATATATTTGTAACACCTATAGAATTTTCCTTTATATTGGATGTGTCTCTACTGTACATTAAGAGCCCGTTTGGGCATATAAAAAATAAAAAATAAAAACTTTTTTCAAAAAATTCCCTTTTTTCCGAATGTAGCGTTTGTTCATAAATTTTCTAATTTTCACTTAAAGGTACTTTTTTGGAAATTTTCGAAAATTTAAAAAACTCCAGAAAGCCGATTTTCAATATTTTCACTCAAATCGCTCACAAAACTTCAAAAACAACCCGAATTGGATTTTATGTCCAAACACAACTCTAAATTTCAAATACCATTTTTACTTGAAAAAGAATTTCTCCATTTTTTAGAATTTTATAATTCTTATGTCCAAGCGCCTACTAAATACAAAGAGGAAAGGAATCTAGGGTAAAAATGGAAAGATCAAGTGGTACTCTACTATTGACCACTCTATAACTAATTTATTCTCTATAACTGAATACTATATAAATACAAAGAATAAATAATTACAATTACAGGGTGTAATGTATGCTGCTCTTCTAGAAGTAGGCTTTCCATTTTCATCCAGTGATGAGCCTAATAGAATCGGCCCAATAGAAAATAGTCCCAAGTCTTCTTTACATAACAAAAGAGAACTGGTCGAATAAGACGCACCATTTTTGGACAATCCAAACCTTAGCCACTCAAACATCAAACTATTTCATCTCTATCTCTTTCAGAAATTAGGGTAACACCAGCACCCCCCTCCCCCCAAGTTGGATGGGGAGGTACAAACACCCAACTTGCCTAATAGATTCCGATAAAGAGGACCTGTGAGAGGTTTAGTGAAGAGATTGGCAAGCTGAGAATCAGATCGAACAAAATAAAGATAAATAAGTCCAGCAAGAAATTGTTGTCGCACAAAGTGACTGTCGATTTCTACATTCTTGGTTCGTTCATGGAACATGGGGTTTTTGGCAATATGAAGTGCAAATTGACTATCAGAATGAAGAGGGGAAGTTAAAGAGATTGGGATGGACATATCTTCAAAGAGGCGAACCAACCAAGTGAGTTCGGCTACTACCCATCGCATGGAACAATATTCCGTCTCTGCAGAACTAAGTGAGATGGCAGTTTACTTCTTTGACTTCTAAGAACAGGAGAGAACCAAGGGAGATGTAAAAAAAACTTACCAACCGGAATGACTTAAAACATGTGCCCTAATCAGAATCACAAAAGGCGAGCAACTGAAACAACAACGAGGCAAACATAAAAAGACCAAGGCCTCGATCTTTCAAAAGATAACAGAATACTCTATAAGCAGCATCAAGATGTGGATGTCATGGGAGTTGCATGTATTGACTGAGGTGTTGTACTGTGAAACACAGCTCTGGCCTGGTGTGGGTAAGATTAATTATCTTACCCAAAAGATGGCGATACAATGCCGGATCTTTCACAGGATCCCCTGTTTTGGCGAATAATCTGATTGAAGAATCAAGAGGTGAGGAGGAATGAGACAAATGCAAGGATTTAAATTCTTACAACGATCTAGAGTAAACTTCATGTGGGAGAGAATCAATCTTTGAGGTTCTCTAATAACCTCCATGCCGAGAAAAAAAATGTAAGAATTCAAGATCCTTAATTTTGAATTCCTGATTGAGAAACTCTTTTAATGCATGTAGTTTAGCATCTTCATTAATTTTTAATAGAATATCATCTACATATACTGCAACTATGGAGATAGAGGAACTTGTCTTTTTGAAGAATAGTGAATAGGCATTCAAAGAATGAGTGAAAACTTTAAAACTCAAGGTTGTAGTATGCTTAGCATACTACTGACGAGATGCGTGTCGAAGACCATAGAGTGATTTCTTTAGTTTGCAGAGAATCAATCTTTGAGGTTCTCTAATAACTTCCATGCCGAGAAAAAAAATGTAAGAATTCAAGATCCTTAATTTTGAATTCCTGATTGAGAAACTCTTTTAATGCATGTAGTTTAGCATCTTCATTACTTTTTAATAGAATATCATCTACATATACTGCAACTATGGAGATAGAGGAACTTGTCTTTTTGAAGAATAGTGAATAGGAATTCAAAGAATGAGTGAAAACTTTAAAACTCAAGGTTGTAGTATGCTTAGCATACTACTGACGAGATGCGCGTGTCGAAGACCATAGAGTGATTTCTTTAGACTTCTTCATTTAAATCCCAAGTAAAAAAGTATTATTTTTATCTAATTGATAGAGTCCCAGACGCTTTTTAACAATTGTAGCTAGTATACACCTTAATGTGGTCTTCTTGACAACATGGGAATATATTTCATTAAAATATATGCCTTCCTCGTAGATGCCACCCCTTATAAATAACCTGGCTTTCATATCTCCATAGAATCACCAAAGTGTTGTTTAACTTTATAAACCCACTTATATGACAATGTGTTCTTCCCTGGTGGCAACTCCACCACACCTCAGGTCTTATTGTGTCACAACCCAAAATCCGACACAGGTCGTGATGGCGCCCAACACCGGAGTCAGGTAAGCCAACAATTGTTTACTAGTGAGGTTATCCATATTTGACATATACCAACCCCACACTTACCAAAATTTTAAACTTTGATCATTTAAATAAAAGCGGAGACATTAGCCAATTTAAATAAATACAGCCGAAATTATCGTGATCTAATATATACAGTCCCAAAATAAGAGCCTACTATGTGCATGCCAGGAACTAGTGTCACAAGTCAATAGGCAATCTAATAGAATATACAAAAGATGCTACAAGCTGTACTGCTGTCTAAAAGGATGTAGACATAAATAAACAAAATATAACTCCATAGCACAGCTGAGAATTTCCAAGGGAGGAAGCTCACCATGGAGTTAGGTCCAAAATATATGTCAAGCTCCACTCGGATAACCAGATGCACCAGCCTCAAAACCTGTACAATTAAGTACAGAAGCGTAGTATGAGTACATAAACAGATATGTACCCAGTGAGTATCCCGCATAACCTTGAAGAAGTAGTGACGAGAGGTCGATGTGATACTTACTAGGGTCAGACAATGTGGAATGAGTACAGGCTAACTAGTAGTAGCAGTAATGAACAGTAATAAGGAAATGCGCATCAAATAATAATCACTAGTACCCTCGCGCCATCCTTTTCCCATGGCATACAAACTATTTAACCTTCATTCTTTTCATGAAATCAACAGTTGCAGTTACAGGGCTTCTCACAAATTACCAAAGCATATAACAGACTATGAGCGTACGGTCATTACGATGTAAAAAGTAAATGTGCGGTGCTGAGGGTTGAACGGCCCGAACCATAGATGCATCTATCTGCCCCGCTCGCAAATCGAACATGCGACACGATTAATATAATACCAAGACGGTGCTTGCGAATCGTACCTGCGACTCGGGTTAATATAATATTAGGGCTACCCCGTTCGCAAATCACCCATGCGACTCGGGTTACCATATAAATTCATGATTAGCAGGAGATTTCCAGATAATTTAGCAGGGAACATACTAACAGTGTGAGAAATTTAGAGATATCAAATTCAATCATAACCCCTTAGGCCTTAACATGTGAGATTCGAGGACATTAGGCTACTTAATCCATATATAAGATCACAGATACAACACATAGAGCATGCTTGTGAGTCCTAAACTACCCGACAAGGCATAATAGTAGCTGCGCACGGACTCTCGTCACTTCGTGCGTATGCAGCCCCCGTAAATAAGGACAAAACGACCATTTATAATCACCTATGGAGATAATTCCCTCTTACAATGTTAGAAAGGAGACTCACCTCATGTCGAATTCACTTCCCGGACCAAGAACGCGCCTGAAACTCCGAACTCTACACCCGAGGACTCGAAGCTAGCTAAAAGTTATACAAATTCATTAATTTATGCTCAAAGTATGGAAATTCTCCTACTCATTTAGTAAATTCACCATTATTGAAGAAATTCTAAAAATCTGACCCCGGGCCCGCATGCTTGGATTCCCATAATTCTCGAAGGAAACACTCACCCATAGCCTAAGGATCCTTAATATACGATTTTCACTCGATTTCATAGCTAATTGATGGGGAAGTTCTCAAATTATCGAAGGCCCTAGGTCACTACCCAATTCTTGAATTTTCACTAATTTGGTAGTTAATTTAGCTTATAATCCATGCATGAATCCCGTACCGAGTATGAAAAGTTGTCTTAGGGACATCGGATGCCCTAATCCTCAACTGATGGTAGCCAGATCTCAAATCGATCTTCGAAAATACCTTGGCACCCTGAAACTGATCAATCAAATCATCAATTTATGGCAATGGATACTTGTTCTTAACGGTCACCTTGTTCAATTGCGGATAATTTATACACATCCTCATCGACCCATCCTTCTTCTTAACAAACAACACCAGCGCATCCCAAGGCGAGACACTAGGCTTAATGAAACCTTTATCAAGCAAATCCTGCAACTTTTTTTTCAACTCCTTTAACTCTGGCGGGGCCATATGATATGGCAGAATAGAGATGGGCTGAGTGCCCGGAGCCAAATCAATGCAAAAGTCAATATCCCTGTCGGGTTGCATACCCGGCAGGTCTGCAGGGAATAGATCAGGAAACTCATGGACTATGGGCACAGACTCCATAGAAGGAACCTCGGCACTAGAATCACGAACATAAGCCAAATAGGCCAAACACCCCTTCTCAACCATGCGCCGAGCCTTCATATATGAGATAACCCTGCTGGAAGAATGGCCAGGAGCCCCTCTCTACTCCAATCGAGGCACTCCAGGCAAGGCCAAGGTCACGGTCTTGGCATGACAGTCCAGAATAGCATGATAGGGGGACAACCAATCCATCCCCAAAATAACATTGAAATCGACCATATCAAGGAGTAGAAGATCTACTCTGGTCTCCAGACCACCGATAACCACTATACACGAACGGTACACTCGATCTACCACAATAGAATCACCCACCAATATAGATACAAAGGAGTACTTAGGGAATAACGAAGCATAATCAAATAAGGAGAAAAAAATGAGGACAAGTAGGAATATGTGGACCACGGTTCAAACAAAACTGAAGCATTCCTGCTGCAAACTGAAACCATACCTATAATGACTGCATCGGAGGCCTCAGCCTCAGGCCTGGCGGGAATAGCATAACATCGGGGTTGGGCCCCACCAATCTGAACATCTCTAGGCTGACCTACTGCGGGCTGTCCTCTACCTCTAATAGCATGACCTCCACTTCTAACTGTCTGACCTCCACCTTTGGCACCTCGACCTCCACCCCTAGCTGGCTGAGGGGGAGGTGGAGCACCTGGTGCGGGAATTATAGCACGGGAACCCTGGTGCTCAGAACCACTCGAGGCTCGGGGGAAAAATCTAGCAATGTGCCCCGGGCCACCACAAGTATAACAAGATCTCGGCTGCTGAGATTGCTGGCCCTGAAACTGTCCCTGTCGACCAGAGTAACCACTCTAAAAACTCTGGAGCGGTGGTGCACTGATAGGAGCTGGTGGTGCACTGCGGGATACCTGGGGTGCTGACTGAAAGGGTCTAGGAGGATGACCCCTACCAAAATAATCCCTGCCTCCAGATGAGGCACCACTGAACCGGCCAAAATGACGAGGCCTCTTGTCATACCACTGACCACTACCCTGCAATAAGACCATCTCGACTCGCCTGGCCACATTGGCCGCCTCCTGGAATGAAATATCACTGCCTGTCTCTCTGGCCATCTGTAGTCTAATCGGCTGAGCTAGCCCCTCAATAAACCTCCTCACCCTCTCTCGATCGGTGGGGAGTATCATGATAGCATGTCGGGCCAAAGTGATGAATCGGGTCTCATACTGTGTAATTGTCATAGAACCCTGCGGAGACGCTCAAACTGCCTCCGGAGATCCTCTCTCTGGGTGACTGGAAGAAACTTCTCCAAAAATAAGTCAGAAAACTGGTCCAAGACAAAGGCGAAGATCCAGCTGGTCTGGTCAAGCAATAATCCCTCCACCAAGTCTTGGCGGGACCAGAAAGGCGGAAAGTAGCAAAATCGACCCCATTGGTCTCCACGATCCCCATGTTTAGAAGAACCTCATAACAACTGTCTAAGTAATCCTGGGGATCCTCCGAAGATGCCCCGCTGTAAGTAGTAGTGAAAAGCTTGGTGAACTTGTCCAACATCCACAAAGCATCAGCAGACATAGTTGCTCCATCACCGGTCTGAGCCATGATACCCGTTGATCTATCTCAGCTGGCTGAGCTACTAGAGTATGAAACTGAGGAGCCAACTGCACTGGAGTGCGAGTAGCGGGAGTCTGGGCTCCTCCCTCAGCCTGAGAGACGACTGGTGCTGCAGGAAGCAAACCTGCCTGAGCGACACTCTCCATGAGGCCCACTAGGCGGACCAGAGCATCCTGGAGTACTGGGGTGGCAATGAACCCCTCGGGGACCTGAGCTGGCCCAACCAGGACTGTCTGGCAGGGACCTCATCAGCAAACTCTACCTGAGGCTCCGCCACTGGGGTTGTTGCCCTGGGCTGAGCTCTGCCCCTACCTCGACTTCTCGTAGGAGCTGCAACTGGAGGCTCGGGCTGCTGATCAGTGGATGAAGAAGCACGTGTTCTCTCTATCTGCGAGAGAATAGAGTAAAAATTCAGTTAGCATTGAGAATTCAAATTGCAAAACAGAGAAGAATAGATGTGAAGTCATTCCTAGGCTATGTAGCCTCCGGGGGATAAGCACAGACGTCTCCGTACCGATCCCTCAAACTCTACTAAGCTTGTCCGTGAATTGTGAGAACTATGAAACCTAGCGCTCTGATACCAACTTGTCACGACCCGAAATTCCCACAGTCGGGACCGTGATGGCGCCTAACGATGAGCCCGCTAGGCAAGCCAACGTGAATATTCAAATTTTCATTAATCCTTTATTATTAGACGAATACAGGTGAAATACAACATTTTTCATAAATACAAGTATGAAAATGAAATAGACTATATATCTATAACTCAATCCACTACTTTTACAAAATACCAAAACAACTAAATCCCAGATCTTTGGAGTCACAATATCATGGACTATCTTCAAATAATACATGTAATGGTCTGAAACAAGTAAATACATATATTTCTGAATTAACTGGAACAGAAATAAAGAAGTAGAAGAGGACGCCAAGGCATGCGGACGCCTGCAGGACTACCTTGGTGTCTCCGACTGAACTGGAGGTAGCCTCCTAGCTCTAATGTCCAAAGGGTCCTGTACCGGGATCTGCACAACAAAAGATGTGCAAGTGTAGCATCAGTACAACCGACCCCATGTACTGAGTAAGTGTCGAGCCTAACCTCGACGAAGTAGTGACGAGGCTAGGACACGACAATCAAGACAACCTGTACAATTTAATAATATTCGAAAGAAATAATACAACAAGAATAATCAGTTAAGAACAAGGAAAACAGGGAAACATGTTGGGGGAAAACAATATCAGATAACAGAAGTAATGAAATAAGACAACAGTTCAATTATCTAAATAACAATCACAAAGAAAATAGTGCACGGCATCACCCTTCGTGCTTTTACTCTCATCATCACCAAATAATAATATAAAAATGGCACAACATCACCATTCTTTCTTTTAATATCATAACATGACACGGCATCACCCTTCGTGCTTTTACACTCTCATCCTCACAATGATCAATACACGACATCCCTCTTTGTTCTTTACACTCTTCCTCACAATAGTCAATACACGACATCACCCTTCGTGCTTTACACTCTTCCTCACAATAGTCAATACATAGCATCACCCTTCGTGCTTTACACTCTTCCTCACCCAAACAATATCAATACCAGAAGTTTGGCAAGGAAAAATCAACAATGTGAATCATAATCATAACATCCCGGCAAGGGAACAACAGTATAAATATCACTATCCCGGCAAGGGACACAACTATAACTAATCCCGCTCAAGTACATATATTTACATAAGATTCCTTAACTGAACAAAATACTCAACAATATCCATTACCAAGAATTTCCACCGAATGAACAACTACTAGATGAAATTTAACCTATAACACAGTAAATCTCAATGAAAATCACATAATTCATAATTTTCGACTCATGGGCGTGCTTGACACCAACGTATAAGTACTCGTCACCTCACCTATACGTTGAAGATGGTATAAACACATAGCAAATAAGACGCAACACCTATTCCCTCAAGCTAAAGTTAGGCCAAACACTTACCTCGACTTCCACGACCAAAGTCACACCTCAATCACCGCTTTTCCTTTTGAACTCGACTCCAAATCAATTGTATCTAGACATAATTGACTCAATAACATCAATAAACGCTAAATAATTTGATTCCAATGCTTAATTATAGCTTTTCTAACATTTTCTACCATTCTTCCCAAAAAGTCAAAAATTGACCCCGGGCCCGCTTGGTCAAAACACGAGGTTCGGACCAAAACCCGATCAGCCATTCACCCACGAGCCCGAATATACAATTAGTTTCGGAATTCGACCCCAAAACGAGGTCTAAATCCCAATTATTCAAAAAGCCCTAACTCTACCCAAATCCCTAATTTCTACCCTTAAAATCATGATTTTAGGCCTAGAAATCTAATGGGTGTTGATAAATATTGAAGAAAAGTAGTCTAAGATTACATACCTATGAATTTATGGTGAAGTTGTCTTTCAAAAATCATCCAAGATGGAGTTCGGAAGAAGGAGTTATGAGTTTTGGTAAAAATCACGTATGTACTCTGTTTTTAAAATCACTAGGCAAAAATACACAATGCATTCGCGGAACGTGCCATGCGTTTGCACAGGCTGCCCCAATTTACACT
Organism: Nicotiana knightiana; assembly: GCA_005239525.1. Lineage (NCBI taxonomy): Eukaryota > Viridiplantae > Streptophyta > Magnoliopsida > Solanales > Solanaceae > Nicotiana > Nicotiana knightiana. The sequence goes on along the minus strand of ML394969.1, from coordinate 67,228 downwards.
TCACGATCGCATCCCATAAGGTGCATTCGCATTAGCAAATGCTCCCCAGCCCCCCAGATCCCTCAGACTCTGTGCGTTCGCGACCCCCATTATGCGTCCGCATAGAGTCTTCTCCTATTACCCTTCGCATTTGCACAACCTTGGGTGCGTTCGCACCGGGTTAAAAATTACCCAGCCCCCAGCCCCCTAACATGCTATGCGTTCTGTCACGACCCAAATCCTACACGGGTCGTGATGGCGCCCAACACCGCAGTCAGGCAAGCCAACAACTGTTTACTAGTGAGGTTTTCCTTATTAACATACCAACCCCACATGTTTCCCAAAGTTTTAAACTTAGTTCATTTAAATAAAAGCGGAAGCATTTACCAATTCAAATACATACAGAAAAATGATCGTGATCCAATATATATGCAGTCCCAAAATAAGAATCTACCAAGTGCGTGCCAGGAACTAGTGTCACAAGTCAATTGGTGACTAGTGGAATATGCAAAAGATGATACAAGAGGTACGATTGTCTGAAAGGATATAGACAGAAATAAACAGAAGACAACTCCATAGCACAGTTGGGAATCGCCAAGGGAGGCAGCTCACTGTGGATTCAGGTCCGGAATATGTCAAGCTCCGGTAGGATAACTAGAAACACCATCTCCAGAACCTGTACAATTAAGTACAGAAGTGCAGCATGAGTACATAAATATATATGTACCCAGTGAGTATCCCGCCTAACCTCGAAGAGGTAGTGACGCGAGGTCGACATGACACTCACCAAGGTCCAACAGTATAATTTAATAGAATGTAACAAAAATAGTAGGCACGTAAATCAGTGAAGCAATCTCTCTATGCACTGCCGAGGGATCGACCGGCCTGTCCCAAAAGTGCATCTCTCAATCTCTCTGCGCACTGCCGAAGGATCAATCGGCCCGTCCCAAAAGTGCATCTCTTATAAGAGTGGGGGAAAATCACACTCCGCTCGTGGAATACAAATTGCGAGGCGGTCACATGCACATACATTATTCTTTTCTTAAAAGAGAATACCTTTCCATGATCAATTTCTTACAAGTTTTCTCAAATTTCATAACTTTGGGGATATATGCAATATGAAATGTAAATTAAGCACGCATAAATTTCATATCAAGGAAAAACACAAGGCATGATGTGGGCCTAACTACCCAGACATAATAGTAATAGTCGCTACGTACGGACTCTCGTCACTTTGTACGTACGTAGCCCCCACAAATTATCACATATAGCATTTAAATAACCTAGGGGGACAATTCGCCCTTACAAGGTTAGAAAGGAGACTCACCTCGTGTCGAATCTACCCCTCAGACCAAGGATGCGCCCGAATCTCCGAATCTATACCCGAGGACTCGCAACTAGCCAAATACAGTACAATGACATCAACACATGCTCAAAATAAGGCAATTATCCTAATTTTTCCATAATTCAACATTCTTGAGAAATTCCGAGAAATTCAACCCCGGGCGCGCACGCTCGGAATTCAATAATTCTCGAAGGGAACACTCACCCAAAGTCTAAGGATCATTAATATACGATTCTTACTTGATTTCATATCAAATTCATAGGAAAATTCTCAATTATCACAAGTTCTAGGTTACTACCCAAATTCTTGATTTTTGCACTAATTTATGTAGTTAATTAAGCTAGGAATCCATGTATGAAGCTAATTTTTGAGTAAACTTTACTTACCTTAGAAGACAAGGTCGTTAGCCCCTTAACAATGGAGGAAATCGCCCAAGGAAGAAGAAATAAATTAGAGAACTGGGTTTAAAACCCGTGTATAAAAACACACTGTCTGGACAGTGTTTTCGCACCTGCGAGAGAAATCTCGCACCTGTGGAAATGGACTAGGGAGCCCGGGCCCGCACCTGCAGAGTAGAGACCGCACCTGCGGATTCGCTCCTGTGAAATATTGTCCGCACCTGCAATAATTGGCCAAGCCACTGGGGGGATCGCACCTGTGGTGCTGGGGACCGCAGGAACGGTCTCGCACCTGCGACTGGCCAACCGCACCTGCGGTCACACCAGAATAGGTGCAGCAACAACTATGTTTTGCTGGTTTTTAGCCCCGTTAGGTGCCCAGGAGGCACCTGGGCCCACCCGAGCCCTAATCCAAATATACCAACGAGTCCCAAATCATAATATGGACTCGTTAGAGCCTTCCGAACACCCAAAACAACGCTAAAACTCAAAATCACACCCCAAACCCCAAGAACCAAACTTAAGAACTTTAAGTTTTCTAGACTTCGCTAACAACGCACCGAACCGACCTATACAACTCGGAATGACACTAAATTTTGCAGGCAAGTCATAATTAATATAAACTTAAGGAACTTCTTATTTCAATATTGGGCGCCGAAATGCCCTCAGGTCATCAGAACCCCATACCGAACATACGCCCAGGTTCGAAATCATCACACGAAGCTACCGGAACCAACGAAACTTGATTCCGAGATTGTTTACCCAAAATGTTGACCGAAGTCAAACTTGGCCTTAAAGGCCAACCTTAATGAACCAATTGTTCCTATAGCACTCTAAACACCTCTGAATCCCGGACCACCAGTCCCCGCAAGTCATAAATCATAAAAAGCCGCTATGGGAAGTTTCATTTAGGGGAACGGGGTCCGATAACGTAAAATGACCGGTCAGGTCGTTACATTCTCCACCTCTTAAACAAAAAGTTCGTCCTCGAACGGGTATAGAATCATACCTGAAGTGATGAATATGTGTGGATATCTGCTCCGCATGTCCTCCTCGGACTCCCAGGTCGCCTCCTCAACTGGTTGGCCCTTCCACTGGACGTTTACGGCAGAAACTCTCTTGCACCTCAACTGGCGATCCTGTCTATCAATAATAGCAACTGGCTCCTCTTCGTAGCCCAACCTCTCATCCAACTTAATAGTGCTGAAATCAACCACGTGAGTGAAGTCAGTGTGGTACCTCCGGAGCATGGATACATGAAAAACTGGGTGAACTCCTGATCAACTGGGAGGCAAGGCCAGCTCATAAGCAACCTCCCCAACTCGCCTCAACACCTCGAATGGACCTATAAAACTCGGGCTCAACTTGCCCTTCTTCCCAAACCTCATAATACCCTCTATAGGCGAGACTTTCAACAGGACCCTATCTCCCTCTATAAATGATACATCACGCGCCCTCTAATCCGCGTAACTCTTCTGTCTCGAATGTGCTGTACGGAGCCTCTCCTGAATCAACTTCACTTTCTCCAAAGCATCCCTCACCAGATCGGTGCCATATAACTTAGCCTCGCCAGGCTCAAACCACCCGATAGGAGAACGACATCGCCGACCATACAAAGCCTCAAATGGTGCCATCTCAATGCTGGACTGATAACTATTATTGTAAGCAAACTCGGCCAAAGGTAAGAACTGGTCTCACTGACCCCCGAAATCAATCACACATGCCCTGAGCATGTCCTCCAATATCTGAATTGTACGCTCTGACTGACCGTCAGTCTAAGGGTGAAATGCTGTGCTGAGGTCTATTTGGGTGCCCATCTCACTATGCAATGCTCTCCAAAAGTGCGAGGTGAACTGAGGACCTCAATCTGATATAATGGACACTCGCACACCATGCAACCTGACTGTCTCCTGAATGTAGATCTGGGCCAACCTCTCAGATGTATAAGTAGTAGCCACTGGAATGAAATGCGCCGATTTGGTCAATCTACCCACAATGACCCAAACCACGTCAACCTTCCTCAAAGTCCGAGGCAACCCAACCACGAAGTCCATAGCAATGCGCTCACATTTCAACTCAGGAATGTGCATCTGCTTAAGTAGGCCTCTAGTACTCATACTTAACCTACTGGCAATTAAGGCACCTGACCACATACTCCACAATGTTCTTCTTCATTCGCCTCCACCAGAAATGCTGCTTCAAATCACGATACATCTTCGTAGCACCAGGATGAATAGAATACCGAGAACTATGTGCCTCCTCTAGAATCCTCTCCCTCAGGCCATCAACATTAGGAACACATAAGCGGCCCTGAAGTCTCAGAACACCATCCTCGCCAATAGTAACCTCCTTAGTCCTACCCTGAACCACTGTCTCCTGAAGCTCTGCTAAGCACGGATCATAGAACTGCTGGGACTTAATCTCTCCCAATAACGAAGACTGAGAAACCACATGTGCCAAAACTCGATGAGGCTCTGAAAGATCTAACCTCAACAGGAAATTGGCCAAGGACTGAATGTCCAAGGCTAGAGGTCTCTCCCCCACTGTAATATAAACCAAGCTACCCATGCTCTCAGCCTTCCTGCTCAAAGCATCCGCCACCACATTAGCCTTGCCCAGGTGATAAAGAATGGTGATATCATAATCCTTCAACAACTCAAGCCATCTGCGCTGCCTCAAATTAAGATCCTTCTGCTTGAACAGGTGCTGCAAGCTACGGTGGTCTGTATAAACCTCACAGGACACTCCATACAAACAGTGCCTCCAAATCTTAAAAGCATGAACAATCGCCACCAAATCCAAATCGTGCACAGGGTAATTCTTCTCATGAACCTTCAGCTGGCGTGAAGCATAAGCAATAATTCTCCCCTCCTGCATCAATACACACCCCAAGCCAATGCGTGAAGCGTCGCAATATACCGTGTACATCCCAGAATCGGAAGGCAATACTAGAGTTGGCGCTGAGGTCAATGCTGCCTTGAGCTTCTGAAAGCTCACCTCACACTCGTTGGACCATCGAAACAGGGCATTCTTCTGAGTCAATCTAGTCAATAGAGCTGCAGTAGAAGAGAAACCCTCCACAAATCGGCGATAATAACCTGCTAGGCCCAAAAAGCTCCTGATCTCTCTAGATGAAGTAGGACGCGACCAACTCTAAACTGCCTCGATCTTCTGAGGATCAACCTTGATACCCTTTCCGGATACCACATGCCCCAAAAATGCCACGGAATCCAACCAAAACTTACACTTGGAGAACTTAGCATATAACTTCTGTTCTCACAAAGTCTGGAGCACAACTCTCAAATGCTGCTCGTGCTCCCCCAAGCTACGGGAGTAAATCAAAATGTCATCAATGAAGACATTGACGAAGGAATCAATATACGGCCTGAACACCCTATTCATCAAGTCCATGAATGCTGCTGGGGCATTAGTCAAGCCAAAGGACATCACTAGGAACTCATAATGGCCATATCTTGTGCGAAAAGCAGTCTTCCAAACATCTGAAGCCTGAATCCTCAACTGATGATACCCTGATCGCAAATCTATCTTAGAAAACACACGAGCACCCTGCAACTTGTCAAACAAATCATCGATGCGCGGCAAGGGATACTTGTTCTTAACGGTAACCTTGTTCAACTGGCGGTAATCAATACACATCCGCATAGACCCATCCTTTTTCTTCACAAATAGAACTGGAGCACCCCACGGTGATACACTCGGTCTAATGAACCTCTTAGCTAACAACTCCTCAAGCTGCTCCTTCAACTCCTTCAACTCTTTCAGAGCCATACGATACGGAGGAATGGATATAGGCTGGGTGCTTGGAGCTAAATCAATGAAAAAGTCAATATCACGGTCCGGAGGCATGCCCAGAAGATCCGAAGGAAATACATCAGCATACTCTCGAACAACTAGCACGGAATCAATCATCGGAGACTCGGCTGTGGTGTCCCGCACATAAGCCAAATAGGCTAGACAACCCTTCTCGACCATATGTCGAGCCTTCAAGAATGAAATAACCCGGCTGGCGGTGCTAACTGAAGAACCCCTCCACTCCAGCCTAGGTGACTCAGGCATGGCCAAAGTAACTGTCTTGGCATGACAATAAAGCATGTCATGATAAGGAGATAGCCAATCCATGCCTAGAATAACCTTAAAATCAACCATGTCGAGCAATAAAAGGTCAGCTCTGGTCTCGAACCCATAGAAGGTGATCACACAGGACTGATACACCCGGTCTACCACCACAGAGTCGCCAACAGGAGTGGACACATATATTGGAGATCCCAAAGACTCTCGAGAGACATCCAGAAAAGGAGCAAATAGGGCTGAAACATATGAATAAGTGGATCCTAGATCAAACAATACTGAAGCCTCTCTACCACATACTGAGATAATACCTGTGATCACGGCGTCTGAGGCCACTGCATCTAATATGGACGGAATAACATAAAACCTGGCTGGAGAACCTGAAGACTAAGCCCCACCGGAGTGAACAGGAGCTGCCTGACCTCCCCCTAACTGGCCTCCACCTCTAGGACGACCCCTGCCGGCCTGTCCTCCACCTCTAGGTAGCCGGATTGCTGGTGCCGGACCTATCGGCTGATAGCACTGCTGCACGGCCTTGCCCCGATACTGGGGACATTGCCTCCTCATATGACCTGACTCTTCACACTCATAACAATGCCCAGGTGGCACAGTCTGCTGCCCCGAGGAAGATCCCTGAAGGGCCGGAGGGCGATGCGAGCCCTCAAGCATAGCACTGAAATAAGGATCGGAGGATCTCTGATGACTGGAATAAGCGTTGTCTGAACTCTTAATAGCTGGAGGACGGTAGGAACGCTCTAGCAAGGCCCTGAAATGAGGCCTCGCTGGAACACCTCGAGGAGGTGGTGGAGGTGCTGAATATAAAGTCCTGCTGGGTTGACCACTATTATGCTGACCCCTTCCCCTAGCTGGGGAGCCTCTGAAATCCCCTAAGAACCTAGCCCTCTTGTCCTGCTGACCCTGCTCCCTGCTCCTCAACCGGTAACCCTCGATCCTATGAGCAATATACACTACGAGCTGATAAGGGGTACCAATCTCCACCTCTCAAGCCATGGTGGATCTAATACCTGGATGTAACCCTGCTACAAACCTCCGAACTCTCTCAGCATCGGTGGGCAATATCATAAGAGCGTGGCGTGACAGCTCTGAAAATTTGGCCAATAATCTGTCACTGTAGACATGTAATTTTTGACCCTCTCCGAGATATTATACTTTTTAGCATTTAAATATTTTGTTTAGGCCTAATATCTCTTTTACTTCATTATCACAAAAAACAAAAATATACAAAAATATTGTTTCATATTATAGTTTCCTTTAATTAATTAAAATTGGTTTTACATTTTAAAATGAAAAAAAAGTTTAAGTTTCTTCTTTAATTAATTATGGGATTTAAAAACAAACCCCAAAGTTGGAGCCCAATTTCGGATATTTTGAGCCCAAATTGGGCAGCCCTGCCCAATTAACTTGGCCCATGACCCCTAAGCCCAACCCTAACCTATTTTCTTCTTCTTAAAACTACACCCATCAGCACACCTTGGAGGACCTTACACACAAAATACACACCCTGATAGAAAAAAAAACCTTCAGAACTTTGAACACCAAAAAAAAAACCATAGCCGCCGCCCACCTCTCATCAAACACTCCTCACCCTCAACTCGTCGGAGACCAGTAGCCGCCGGTCATCTCCTTCAAAACCTCCAACCAGGACAACACGCAACCAAAAATGGCCACTTTCACCGACAACCACTCCATTCTCGCCGACTCATCACCCTTCCTCTATAAACCGCCGTCGCCGGCCACCCTAACTCCATCATCACACAGCTGCATACCCAGCCCTCATCTCTCACACTTTTCAGCCGCTGTTGTTCTTCTTTCCCCTCGTCTTTATGTTCCTCTGTTACTGTTGCGACAGGGGGGTGACAAATCTGACCATATACAAACTTTTTCCGGTAGCTCATTTTTAAACCATGTGAAATCTGTATTCATTTGCGTGTCAAGGTTGCCCTCTGAGTTTCGAGGTTCGCAGATTAGTTTCCTGCAGCTGCTGTTTGCCGTCTCTATTCGTGATGCGATTTGCTCGATTTTGGCTTAAGGGTTGTGTATATTTTTCGAGTATCAAAGGAAATTTGATAACTCCTTTTGAGGTATGAGTTTCGAGGTTCGCGGAGTAGTTTCCTGCAGTTGTTGTTTGCCGTCTCTGTTCGTTCTGCGATTTGCTCGATTTTGGCTTAAGGGTTGTGTATATTTTTCGAGTATCAAAGGAAATTTGATAACTCCTTTTGAGGTTCATTTCTAACTTTGATCTCGCTTTAGATTATGTGTGTGTCTGCCCATGATTGTTTTTTGATATGTAAATCGTCAGTTGATTTAATAGTTGAGCTTGTTTTTCAATCGAAGCTCACTAACTCATTGATAATTTGATATGGCCTAGGGACTAAACTTGACTTGAAAAGATGTGTGGAATATATTATCTTTTTGTGAGTTGATGTTGGGAATTAGATTGAAAGTTAAAAATGGATTTGCTATCATGTGGTTACTAGTAGGAACATCTTTGTTCTGGTAAGTGTCTTGACCATAATTGTACAATCGAGAATTGGCATGAAGGAAATTTGATTAGAACATAGAAGGTCTTGGGTTGGGTAAAAGCAGAGCAGATGCGGTTTGGTACCAAAATTGAACAAAAGTTTAGGATTATCATGTCTATTATTTTACTTACCCTTTTCCGAATGTCCGTTAGAAACATGTTTAGGCCGACCACACCTGGGTAGGAAAATCTTTAGGATTTTGTTTGAATTTTGAGGTCAGAGGTCGTTTCTCTTTAGTTTATTATGGTTTCATCAGGGGAATGCCCCGAAGAGTTTGTATATATTTTGTTCCGGGGAACACCCCGTAGTATTCTGTAATTGAAAGCCGGAAGCAGGACTCATAGTACTTTTACTCTTGTTTTATTTTTATTTTTATTTTGTTTTATTAGGTGGGAACGACCTCGAGCCTCTTTTGATTGTTTATTTTGCTCTTTGTGTATTTTGCCTCAATTTGAATATTTATAAAGCCAACCAGATCGAGAACGCAACCGTGACTTTCACGGGATTCGGGGAATGCCTAACACCTTCTCCCCGAGTAAAATGAACCCCCTTACCCTGAATCTCTGGTGCGGACTTAGTTTGGAGTCCAAAGTGTTTTAAAAGGAAAAATCATTTATAAAAAAAATGGTGACCTAACACACCGAAACCAAATGTCAGGTGGCGACTCAGAGTTAATCCTTTTGAACACAATCTTTGTCACATTCAAAATTGAAAAACCCTTTTCGAACTTCACAAAATCGTTTTATCCATTTTAAGAGGGTTTAGCGAAGGTTTTTAAAAAAAAAGGGTGTGACATCTTTGGTGACTGCTGGGGACCTGCGGGTTCGAGCTAGTACTTGATCTTGTCGGCTTTTAGGATATTCAGTTGAGGTTTTTATGTGTTTTCTTTGCCTTATTTGATTTTTATTTTTGTTTATGTTGTTTTGTTATTTGCTAGTTGTCTATTTGTTTATAGTTTTTCCTTTATGTGTTACCGCCTTATAACTGTCATCATTTGCATAACCATGAGTCTTCTTTCTGTAACAAGTCTCATAGTATGCGTCGCGTACACGAACTCTTCTTTGAGTCACCCTTATTTTAGGAGGGGGAGCCGTCGAACGTATGGAGTGGGTGGAAAGCTTAAGCTGCCACCATCGACCATACGCTTCCCCGAATTACCTTGTTAGTGAACCCCAAACGTAGGTCAGCCTTTAGGCCATTCTTATTTGCATCATGTCATTTAGACCTAGTAGGACCCGGTCCCAGGTACCGTGTTCCTTTGTAGGAAACCTATCCAAATTGTGTCAAATGGGCCCGTCGGCCCAAAGTGACATTCAACCATCCTATGTGCTAAATGTTGCATCTTTGAGGTAGAAAGGTCATTTGGCGGACTAATATTTGGGGAAGAAGGGTGAAAAATGAAGCAAGTTTTATTTTTCTTTCTCAGCTTTTCAAAAAAATAAATAAATAAATAAATAAAAAATAGAAAATCCAAAAAGATTTTACACCTTCCTATCATTTTCCAAAAAAAAAAAAATAGAGAGAGAGGAAAAGAAAATTTAATTTTTTTTACATGTTTCATAATTTTTCAAAAAAGACAAAAAATATGATTTTTCCAAATTTGTGTTTTTTTAAAAAAAAGTTTCTTTCATATCCAATCTTCCCGAACTACGCGAACTTGATTCTCGTTTTTCGGGGCGGGATACGTAGGCAACCCACATAGGGTCCTGTCGTCCTAGTGAGTCTTAGGTTCTTGGCTTCACGGGGTCGTAGCCAAATCTTGCATGTTTAGCCACATTTGGCCACATCGGTCGTTTTTTGCAAAATAGGGATATTTTCGCAAAAGTGGCTTGTTAACCCATGTCTTAGAGCCCTGAGTCTACAACAAGGTGTCCTCTTAGTTCTAAGGTCCATTCCTGTTGAGTTTGCATGTCTAGCCACTTTTGGCCACATCGATCATTCTTGCAAAATGAGGTCATTTTTCGCGAAAGTGGTTCTTGACCCATGTCTCAGAATCTTGAGTTTGCAACTAAGTGTACCACTACCTTAAGGTCCGTCCTTTTTGAGTTTGCATCTCTAGTCACTTCTGGTCATATTTGCTGGTTTTGCAAAGTAATTCCTAGGGTCATGATTATTGAGAGTTTGAAGCCATATAAGCCATAGTGGGGCATTTTTCATGTCTTAGAGGTCAATCTTACTGAGTTTGCACTGCTAGCCACCCTTGACCACATAAGCCATTTTGCAAAAATAGCCCAATCATGCCTTGCATGTATCTAATAGAAGGTGTCGTGGAGTCACATAGTGTCTTGGGTATCTAATCTATTTGGTCTTATTTTCTTATTGAGGCGTGGATCTATTTACCAGAGCTCGAGCATGACAAATACCCCAGGACCATCGCATTTGGGAGCTTCCTTGAAGAGATTTTTTTAAAAATATTCTTGAGCCTATTTTATGTTGTCTTTTAATTTTAGTCTTGTATAGCAGTATCGAGTCTGTCAGTCTAGTTAACATTGTCGAGTCTTTTGTTATAGTACTTCCCATTTGTATTTGAAAAACAAAAAAAAAAAGTTATAAATGAAAAATCCAAAAAGATTTTTGTTATTTATTAGTTTATTTTATTCATCATTTTTCCAGAACTATGCTTGGTCTGATTCATGTGGAACATGGTACATAGGAAACCTACATAGGGTTCGATCAAATCATTTTCTTAAAAATAAAAAAAAATTAAAAAAAGAAAAGGAAAAAAAGAATGAATTTGTGGGACGTGAGGGGTGAGCAGAAAAAAACTAGTGCTAAGTAAAAGAAAAGAGAGGAAGGAAAATGAGCAAGCCGAGGAGTGCTAGTAAAGAAAGAAGAGAAGATTGAAATGAACAAAATTGGGATGATGTCAAATGACCTTGTGACCCTTGAAGTCATTCTAGAACCGTTAATTGTTGCTAGGGGCAGTGCACGCAGATATTTCAATCTGATAAATGCTCTAATGCTAATATGTTGGCTTTGTCTTGATCGTTTTTGTTACTTTTATTGTTATCATAACAGAGGGTGGTTATTTTGTGGCACCTTGGAGATTCATCCATACAATACAAGGTCAAATAGCGAGGTAGCCATGACGGGCAAAGACTTGGACACATGTGTTGTTGATCCGTCCAAGGGGATTGCTGAATCAGAATCTGAGTTGAAAGAAAAGGTCCTAAGGTTGAAAGGACAGATAGCCAAAATATACCAAGCCTGGATCAGTGGGCGTCCCCCACCACTATTCCCCACTAACCAATCTAAAAGCCTTATCACCATTCCGCCACTGCACAAATCCAGATTCCTACTGCTGCTGATATCTCTCCACAACCTTTTCGCATTCCACCCCCATAACCACCTCAAAGGAGTTAATGAGTCACTTGGTGAAGACAATTTAATTGAAGTTAGTGAAGGTCCCAGTAATTGTGATGTGCAACTCAGTAGCTAAAATGTGGAGCTTGGTAATTGGAAAGACACTCCTTTCTTGGGTAGCCAGGGAGGAGTTTTGGTGATTTATTTTGTTGTCATTTATGTTGTTCGGGTTATTTCAGGGTTGTAATCTGGATATTGTCTTGTGGCTCAAACCCTTCTTCTTCTTGTTTTGCCTAGTTCGTTTAGTTGTAGTAACTCGTCTAGTGTTATCTAGGATTGTTCCAGGATTGTAACCCAATGTCAATTTTGCTTGTTTTGTTCAAACCCTTTTCACCATTTGTCTAATGCAATCTCCTGTTTTCTGTTAGTTCTAGTCAGTTTTTATTTAGGTCATTTTTTCTTTTATAATTCTTTTCATTCTGACTCTAGTGACATGACATGCGTACATAATTCTCAGTCTGGTCTTGAAAGTTAGTATAATCGTGAAGCAATGAAACAATTTTGAATATGATAAAATGATGCATTTGAGGAAAAAAAGTAAAGATTCACACATTTTGAGATAACCTGAAGCTTGAATTGAGTGGAACTGAGGCAGCTGGTATGAGAAATCAAGAGGTTGATGAGAGAATACAACTAGGGAATGTCTCTCAAGCAGTTTGTGGTAGATCAGTCAATGCTGAAATGCATTCTTCCACATCAAGATAAGGTTGAGTCAAGCCTGATTCGGACCAGCAAGAGTTATTCATTGGAACAAAGGTATTGCCCGTCAGCACTTTCTGTTTGAGTAGATGCCATCAATAGATACTATGTATGATTTCTTTGCTTATCTTCAATTGCATGTTTGTACTTGGCATTTTTAAAGTTTGGTATGACGAAGGCATTTTATTCTGCTATCCCAAAACACTTTTATCTTTTGCTACCCCTTTTGAGCCTTAATTTGTTTTGTTTCATACCTCTCTGTTAGAATCAGAAGAAGAGTTAGAAACTAGAAAATAAAAAGAAAAAGAGAAAAAGGAAGAAAAGAAAGGAAAAAAAAGAAGAAGAAAAATAAAGGAAAAGAAAAAAAAGAGAAAAGGAAAAAATGAAAAAAAAAGAGAAAAAGAAAGAAAGATGAAAAAAGTCAGGTCAGGTTGGAACTACGTGCGACCTGATTCCTTTTAAGGATACGTAGGCAGCCTTACTCTAAGGTTCNCCAAAAGGTCTGATTCCAAAAGTTGTAATTTTGAACCCTTTCATCATAAATTATTTTGAGCCTTCATGCCACCCTTTCTTTCCAACACTGTCCAAAAGACTACATTACGGTCCAAAGAAAGACCTTCCGACCAATCTTTGAGGATGCCAAAGCAAGTTTGTGGTGAAAGTATGGTTTTCTTGAATCATGGGTAATACCTTATTCTCAGCACAAAGAGAGAAATTTATAAAATGAGAGAGTCTTATTGGTGAAAACTCTTAGGAGCACCATAAGGCGATGGTGAGTTGAGAGAAAGAGCAAAATGAGAGAGGCTTGATGGTGAAAACCCTTCGGGCACTACAAGTCGAATAAGGATCGTGAATCAGATAGGATGATCAGAGCATTGAAGCCCAGTTTCATGGCACAGAGGTATAACAAGAGTAGAACATTAGACTTGCTTGATAGATTAGGCTGCTCAATCCAAAAATGCATGTCATAGTCATTAGAACTGGTGTCCATATGTGATAAGTTTCTACTTGGTAATTTTCTTGTTTGATATCATCTCTTTCCATTATCCCCTAATTTGTTCCTCTTGATTTGTTCAATTCCTCTTTTTGAGTCCATTCGGTCAGAACAAGGGAGAAATGACTTCAAAGTTTGCTACCAGCTTTCCAATTGCACAGAGCGTCATCTGGCTAGCACATCAAAGCGGCATAATTCAGGAAAGAACAACATGCCCATTGATTTGATAACAATCGACGTGCTTTGGGATTCATGTGAAATGAAAAGGTTCAGTAAATATCAATTCATGAGAAATACATTCGGGTATAAGGTATTGGACTTGAAAGGATCAGAGATGTTTTCATTGATAAGGGTTGACAGATAAAGTGGTTAACCAATAACAAGCAAGGTCTTCCAAGTGGATATCAAAGTTGTCATGGCAAGTGAAGGAGCACAAACCCTCAAGGTCAAGGCCACAAGCTAACCACCATGTTTAAACTCACAAGTTTTTCTTTGTCTGAAACAGGGATGAAGGCTATGTCCACATCAAAACTTGAATTTTTCAGGTGTAATGCGCCAATTCTGCTTATACAAAGGTTATTGAGAAGATCACACATCACCCTAGGAGATGAAATTCCTAGTCTGCGTCTTTCAAATATGTTTTTGTTTAGGAGATGCACTTCCTAAATTGAAATTTCACCCCTAGGAGGCGCACTTCCTAGCTTTTGGTTCAATTTAAGTTCATCCTTAGGAGACGCATGTCCTAGTTGGAGTCATTGAAGTTTTACCCGTTAGGAGACACACTTCCTAGTAGGGGTCTTTCAGATTACACAGTTAAGGAGACACACTTCCTAAATTGAGCATTTACCCTTAGGAGACACATTTCCTGGTTTGGGTCATTTAAGTTCGTTCCTAGGAGACGCATTCCCTGGTTCGAGTCATTTAAGTTCATTCCTAGGAGACGTACTTCCTAGTTTTTGGTCATTTAAGTTTCACCCCTAGGAGACGCACTTCCTAGTTTGAGTCGTTTGAGTTCACCTCTAGGAGACACACTTCCTAGTCTGGGTCATTCATGTTATGTTTTTGTTCTAGGAGACACACTTCCTAGCTTGGTTCATTTAAGTTCACCCCTAGGAGACGCACTTCATAGTCTGGGTCATTCATGTTATGTTTTATTCTAGGAGACGCACTTCCTAGCTTGGTTCATTTAAGTTTCACCCCTAGGAGACACACTTCCTAGACTGGGTCTTTCATGGTTATATTTTATTTTAGGAGACGCACTTCCTAATTTAAGTAAATGAAATTTCACCCCTAGGAGACACACTTCCTAGCTTGGTTCATTTAAGTTTCACCCCTAGGAGATGCAATTCCCCGTCTGGGTCTTCAGGCTATACTTATGTTTTAGGAGACGTACTTCCTAAATTAAGATTTTACCCCTAGGAGTCGCACTTCCTAGTTTTGAGTCATTCAAGTTTTACCCCTAGGAGACGCACTTCCTAGTTTTGGGTCCTTCAAGTTCATTCCTAGGAAACGCACTTCCTAGTTTAAGTCATTCAAGTTTTACCCCTAGGAGACGCACTTCCTAATTGAGATTTCATCCCTAGGAGACGCATTTCCTAGTTTGGTTAATTTAAGTTCATTCCTAGGAGACGCACTTCCTAGTGTGAGTCATTCAAGTTTTACCCCTAGGAGACACACTTCCTAGTTTTGGGTCATTTAAGTTCATTCCTAGGAGACGCACTTCCTAGTTTCATTCAAGTTTCACCCCTAGGAGATGCACTTCCTAGTGTGGGTCATTCAGGTTTTACTCTTCGCTGACGTACTTGCTAGTCAAACATTCTTGGTTTTGCTCACAGGAGACGCACATCCTAATCGAGTCTTTAGTTTACTCTTATAACTGCACAAATGGTCTATAGTTTTTCTAACAACTCACAAATCTCCCAAGTGCAAACTGGGGCAGAAAATTTTGTTTGTTTTGTTATTTTGATTGCAGGCGCCCATCTGGAGAATGAGGGAACTCATTTCAAGTTAAATCATCAGGCGCCCACCTGGAGAACGAGGGAATAAATTTCAAGTTAAGTCATCAGGCGCCCACCTGGAAAACGAGGGAATACATTTCAAGTTAAGTCATCAGGCGCCCACCTGGAGAATGAGGGAATACATTGCAAGTTAAGTCATCAGGCGCCTACCTGGAAAACGAGGGAATACATTTCTAGTTAAGTCATCAGGCGCCCACTTGGAGAACGAGGGAATACATTTCAAGTTAGGTCATCAGGCGCTCACCTGGAAAACGAGGGAATACATTTCAAGTTAAGTCATCAGGCGACCACCTGGAAAATGAGGGAATACATTTCAAGTTAAGTCATCAGGTGCCCACCTGGAAAACGAGGGAATACATTTCAAGTTAAGTCATCAGGCGCCCACCTGGAAAACGAGGGAGTACATTGCAAGTTAAGTCATCAGGCGCCCACCTGGAAAACGAGGGAATACCTTTCAAGTTAAGTCATCAGGCGCCCACCTGGAAAACGAGGGAATACATTTCAAGTTAAGTCATCAGGCGCCCACCTGGAGAACGAGGGAATANTTCGTGATGCGATTTGCTCGATTTTGGCTTAAGGGTTGTGTATATTTTTCGAGTATCAAAGGAAATTTGATAACTCCTTTTGAGGTATGAGTTTCGAGGTTCGCGGAGTAGTTTCCTGCAGTTGTTGTTTGCCGTCTCTGTTCGTTCTGCGATTTGCTCGATTTTGGCTTAAGGGTTGTGTATATTTTTCGAGTATCAAAGGAAATTTGATAACTCCTTTTGAGGTTCATTTCTAACTTTGATCTCGCTTTAGATTATGTGTGTGTCTGCCCATGATTGTTTTTTGATGACATGAATGCTATTTGTTTGTTCTCGATATGTAAATCGTCAGTTGATTTAATAGTTGAGCTTGTTTTTCAATCGAAGCTCACTAACTCATTGATAATTTGATATGGCCTAGGGACTAAACTTGACTTGAAAAGATGTGTGGAATATATTATCTTTTTGTGAGTTGATGTTGGGAATTAGATTGAAAGTTAAAAATGGATTTGCTATCATGTGGTTACTAGTAGGAACATCTTTGTTCTGGTAAGTGTCTTGACCATAATTGTACAATCGAGAATTGGCATGAAGGAAATTTGATTAGAACATAGAAGGTCTTGGGTGGGGTAAAAGCAGAGCAGATGCAGTTTGGTACCAAAATTGAACAAAAGTTTAGGATTATCATGTCTATTATTTTACTTATCCTTTTCCGAATGTCCGTTAGAAACATGTTTAGGCCGACCACACCTGGGTAGGCAAATCTTTAGGATTTTGTTTGAATTTTGAGGTCAGAGGTCGTTTCTCTTTAGTTTATTATGATTTCATAAGGGGAATACCCCGAAGAGTTTGTATATATTTTGTTCCGGGAAACGNGAATACATTTCAAGTTAAGTCATCAGGCGCCCACCTGGAGAACGAGGGAATACATTTCAAGTTAGGTCATCAGGCGCCCACCTGGAAAATAAGGGAATACATTTCAACTTAATTCATCAGGCGCCCACCTGGAAAATGAGGGAATACATTTCAAGTTAAGTCATCAGGCGCCCACCTGGAGAACGAGGGAATACATTTCAAGCTAAGTCATCAAGCGCCCACCTGGAGAACGAGGGAATTCATTTCAAGTTTTAAGTCAGTAGCAGGCGCCCACATGGATAACAAGGGAAGTCATTTTATATTTCAATTCAAGTCAGAAGTAGCAGAAGCTCGCCTCGAGAATGCGAGCCTACAGTTCAAGACGCACAACAAGACTATAGAAGACTCAAGGCAGAAAAGTAGATATGATTTTGTAGTTTTTCTTGTAATTTTTATGTTTTAATGTTTCATTTGGTTTTATTTTCATGTAAGGAAAGGAACCGCG
This sequence comes from Nicotiana knightiana, assembly GCA_005239525.1. Lineage (NCBI taxonomy): Eukaryota > Viridiplantae > Streptophyta > Magnoliopsida > Solanales > Solanaceae > Nicotiana > Nicotiana knightiana. The sequence continues at coordinate 49,916 of ML394969.1, read as the reverse complement.
GACCGGAACCTCGATGACACTTCACTCGACACTCCACCTCAGTATCCTCTCCCGTCATTCACCCTACTTTTGAACTACACGTGGCATGATTCCTTTATAGCCAAGGATATGTAGGCAGTTTAGATACCAAGGCTCGGTCACATTCTTCTTTCTTTAGTTTTAGGTCTCTCTAAAGAAGGGTCGGGTCAAAAACCTGTCTAGTCATTCTTTGTCTGAAAACTCTTCGTGTTTCCAGTCAAAGAGGGGCAGCTGTAGACATGTAATTTTTGACCCTCTCCGAGATATTATACTTTTTAGCGTTTAAATATTTTGTTTAGGCCTAATATCTCTTTTACTTCATTATCACAAAAAACAAAAATATACACAAATATTGTTTCATATTATAGTTTACTTTAGTTAATTAAAATTGGTTTTACATTTTAAAAGGAAAAAAAAGTTTAAGTTCTTTAATTAATTATGGGATTTAAAAACAAACCCCAAATTTGGAGCCCAATTTCGGATATTTTGAGCCCAAATTGGGCAGCCCTACCCAATTAACTTGGCCCATGACCCCTAAGCCCAACCCTAACCTATTTTCTTCTTCTTAAATACTACACCCATCAGCATACCTTGGAGGACCTTACACACAAAATACACACCATGAGAGAAAAAAAAAACCTTCAGACTTTTGAACACCAAAAAAAAACCATAGCCGCCGCCCACCTCTCATAAACCACTCCTCACCCTCAACTCGCCAGAGACCAGTAGCCGCCGGTCATCTCCTTCAAAACCTCCAACTAGGACAACATGCAACCACAAACGACCACTTTCACCGACAACCACTCCATTCTCGCCGCCCCATCACCCTTCCTCTACAAACCGCCGTCGCCGGCCACCCTAACTCCATTATCACACAGCCGCATACCCAGCCCTCATCTCTCTCACCTTTCAGCCGCNTACCTGGATGTAACCCTGCTACAAACCTCCGAACTCTCTCAGCATCGGTGGGCAATATCATAAGAGCGTGGCGTGACAGCTCTGAAAATTTGGCCAATAATCTGTCACTGTAGACATGTAATTTTTGACCCTCTCCGAGATATTATACTTTTTAGCATTTAAATATTTTGTTTAGGCCTAATATCTCTTTTACTTCATTATCACAAAAAACAAAAATATACAAAAATATTGTTTCATATTATAGTTTCCTTTAATTAATTAAAATTGGTTTTACATTTTAAAATGAAAAAAAAGTTTAAGTTTCTTCTTTAATTAATTATGGGATTTAAAAACAAACCCCAAAGTTGGAGCCCAATTTCGGATATTTTGAGCCCAAATTGGGCAGCCCTGCCCAATTAACTTGGCCCATGACCCCTAAGCCCAACCCTAACCTATTTTCTTCTTCTTAAAACTACACCCATCAGCACACCTTGGAGGACCTTACACACAAAATACACACCCTGATAGAAAAAAAAACCTTCAGAACTTTGAACACCAAAAAAAAAACCATAGCCGCCGCCCACCTCTCATCAAACACTCCTCACCCTCAACTCGTCGGAGACCAGTAGCCGCCGGTCATCTCCTTCAAAACCTCCAACCAGGACAACACGCAACCAAAAATGGCCACTTTCACCGACAACCACTCCATTCTCGCCGACTCATCACCCTTCCTCTATAAACCGCCGTCGCCGGCCACCCTAACTCCATCATCACACAGCTGCATACCCAGCCCTCATCTCTCACACTTTTCAGCCGCTGTTGTTCTTCTTTCCCCTCGTCTTTATGTTCCTCTGTTACTGTTGCGACAGGGGGGTGACAAATCTGACCATATACAAACTTTTTCCGGTAGCTCATTTTTAAACCATGTGAAATCTGTATTCATTTGCGTGTCAAGGTTGCCCTCTGAGTTTCGAGGTTCGCAGATTAGTTTCCTGCAGCTGCTGTTTGCCGTCTCTGTTCGTGATGCGATTTGCTCGATTTTGGCTTAAGGGTTGTGTATATTTTTCGAGTATCAAAGGAAATTTGATAACTCCTTTTGAGGTATGAGTTTCGAGGTTCGCGGAGTAGTTTCCTGCAGTTGTTGTTTGCCGTCTCTGTTCGTTCTGCGATTTGCTCGATTTTGGCTTAAGGGTTGTGTATATTTTTCGAGTATCAAAGGAAATTTGATAACTCCTTTTGAGGTTCATTTCTAACTTTGATCTCGCTTTAGATTATGTGTGTGTCTGCCCATGATTGTTTTTTGATGACATGAATGCTATTTGTTTGTTCTCGATATGTAAATCGTCAGTTGATTTAATAGTTGAGCTTGTTTTTCAATCGAAGCTCACTAACTCATTGATAATTTGATATGGCCTAGGGACTAAACTTGACTTGAAAAGATGTGTGGAATATATTATCTTTTTGTGAGTTGATGTTGGGAATTAGATTGAAAGTTAAAAATGGATTTGCTATCATGTGGTTACTAGTAGGAACATCTTTGTTCTGGTAAGTGTCTTGACCATAATTGTACAATCGAGAATTGGCATGAAGGAAATTTGATTAGAACATAGAAGGTCTTGGGTGGGGTAAAAGCAGAGCAGATGCAGTTTGGTACCAAAATTGAACAAAAGTTTAGGATTATCATGTCTATTATTTTACTTATCCTTTTCCGAATGTCCGTTAGAAACATGTTTAGGCCGACCACACCTGGGTAGGCAAATCTTTAGGATTTTGTTTGAATTTTGAGGTCAGAGGTCGTTTCTCTTTAGTTTATTATGATTTCATAAGGGGAATACCCCGAAGAGTTTGTATATATTTTGTTCCGGGAAACGCCCCGTAGTATTCTGTAATTGAAAGCCGGAAGCAGGACTCATAGTACTTTTACTCTTGTTTTATTTTTATTTTTATTTTGTTTTATTAGGTGGGGACGATCTTGTGCCTCTTTTGATTGTTTATTTTTCTTTTTGTGTATTTTGCCTCAATTTGAATATTTTATAAAGCTAACCAGATCGAGAATGCAACCGTGAATTTCACGGGATTTGGGGAATGCCTAACACCTTCTCCCCGAATCAAATGAACCCCCTTACCCTGAATCTCTGGTGCGGACTTAGTTTGGAGTCCAAAGTGTTTTAAAAGGAAAAATCATTTATAAGAAAAATGGTGACCTGACACACCGAAACCAAATGTTAGGTGGCGACTCGGAGTTAATCCTTTTGAACACAATCTTTGTCACTTTCAAAATTGAAAAACCCTTTTCGAACTTCACAAAATCTTATTTTATTTATTTTTAAGAGGGTTTAGTGAAGGTTTGTTGAAAAAAAGGGGTGTGACAGTCACGGACATCTGCCCCTGTTCTAACCGCTCAAACTGACCCCTCAGCTCTTCCCTCTCAAAGGGTGGAATATATCTATCCAAGAACATCTGTGTGAACTGCTCCCAAGTGATAGTAGGAGAATCAGCTGGCCTGCTGAGAATATAAGACTGCCACCACCTGCGAGCTTTGCCCTCTATCTGGAATGCAGTGAAGTCCACTCCATGGGACACTAGGATCCCCATGTTGTGCAGTCTATCCCTGCACCTATCAATGAAGTCCTGGGCATCCTCACCTCGCTCACCCCCAAAGACTGGAGGGCGCAAGCGGGTCCATCTGTCTAACATCTTATGTTGGTCACCATCCACAGCTGGTCTGGGCTCCGGTGTTGCCGCTACAGGCTGGGTACCATCCACGGGCAGTGTACCCGGGGTGGGATGTAATACTGTTGTCGGTCCTGCAGCCTGGGCAGTAGGGGTCTGGGCTCCCCCTCCCGCCTGTGAAGTGGCAGGATCTGCTGGAAATAAACTAGCTTGGGACATGGTGTCCATGAATCTCATTATACGGCCCATAACTGCTTGGAAGCCTGGCGCCATCATAAAGTCTACGGGTGTCGGATCTGCTGGAGGCACCTCATCCTGCTCCTCTAATATAGGGTCCTCTGGTGGCGGGACCAGAATAGCTCCGGGATGCCCTCATCCCCTACCACGGGCCGGTGCCCTCCCCCGGCCTCTACCGCAGCCTCGGACAGCAGGGGTAGCGGCCCCTCCCGGGTCTGAAACATCAGATGCACGCATCCTCACCATCTGTGAGAGAATAGAAGATTGAATTTGGTAAATCATAGGCTGCAGGATAGAGTAAGAACAAATAGAGATTTCCTAACACCCTGTAGCCCCCTAAAGATAAGTACAGACGTCTCCGCATCGATCCGCAAGACTCTACTAGGTTCGCCCGTGACTCGTGAGACTTACGTGAACCTAGTGCTCTGATACCACGTTGTCATGACCCAAAATCCCACACGGGTCGTGATGGCGCCCAACACCGGAGTCAGGCAAGCCAACAACTGTTTACTAGTGAGGTTTTCCTTATTAGCATACCAACCCCACATGTTTCCCAAAGTTTTAAACTTAGTTCATTTAAATAAAAGCGGAAGCATTTACCAATTCAAATACATACAGAAAAATGATCGTGATCCAATATATATGCAGTCCCAAAATAAGAATCTACCAAGTGCGTGCCAGGAACTAGTGTCACAAGTCAATAGGCGACTAGTGGAATATACAAAAGATGATACAAGAGGTACGGCTGTCTGAAAGGATATAGACAGAAATAAACAGAAGACAACTACATAGCACAACTGGGAATCGCCAAGGGAGGCAGCTCACCGTGGATTCAGGTCCGGAATATGTCAAGCTCCGGTCGGATAACTAGAAACACCAGCCCCAGAACCTGTACAATTAAGTACAGAAGTGCAGCATGAGTACATAAATATATATGTACCCAGTGAGTATCCCGCCTAACCTTGAAGAGGTAGTGACGAGAGATCGATATGACACTCACTAAGGTTCAACAGTATAATTTAACAGAATGTAACAAAAATAGTAGGCACGTAAAGCAGTGAAGCAACAAGTATATATGTAAGATACTGAACTCCAGGAAGAATACCGAGGATAAATAAAACAATTACCACTTCACCTTTTTCCAAACATCTATCAGATCAGTTTCATAAATTTAATAACAAATAAAGCATACGCATGCAGGGTAAGGACAACCGGCTGGAGTCATAGGATAGTCACGCTCGTGTACTGCCGAAGGATCGATCGGCTCGTCCCAAAAGTGCACCTCTCAACCTCTCCACACACTACCGAAGGATCGATCGGCCCGTCCCAAAAGTGCGTCTCTCAACCTCTCTATGCACTGCCGAGGGATCGACCGGCCCGTCCCAAAAGTGCATCTCTCAATCTCTCTACGCACTGCCGAAGGATCGATCGGCCCGTCCCAAAAGTGCGTCTCTCAACCTCTCTATGCACTGCCGAGGGATCGACCGGCCCGTCCCAAAAGTGCATCTCTCAATCTCTCTACGCACTGCCGAAGGATCGATCGGCCCGTCCCAAAAGTGCGTCTCTCAACCTCTCTATGCACTGCCGAGGGATCGACCGGCCCGTCCCAAAAGTGCATCTCTCAATCTCTCTACGCACTGCCGAAGGATCGATCGGCCCGTCCCAAAAGTGCGTCTCTCAACCTCTCTATGCACTGCCGAGGGATCGACCGGCCCGTCCCAAAAGTGCATCTCTCAATCTCTCTACGCACTGCCGAAGGATCGATCGGCCCGTCCCAAAAGTGCGTCTCTCAACCTCTCTATGCACTGCCGAGGGATCGACCGGCCCGTCCCAAAAGTGCATCTCTCAATCTCTCTACGCACTGCCGAAGGATCGATCGGCCCGTCCCAAAAGTGTGTCTCTCATAAGAGTGGGGGAAAATCACACTCCACTCGTGGAATACAACTAGCGAGGCGGTCACATGCACATACATTATTCTTTTCTTAAAAGAGAATACCTTTCTATGATCCATTTCTTACAATTTTTCTCAAATTTCATAACTTTGGGGATGTAAGCAATATGAAATGTAAATTCAGCACACATAAAGTTCATATCAAGGAAAAACACAAGGCATGATGTGGGCCTAACTACCCGGACATAATAGTAATAGTCGCTACGTACGGACTCTCGTCACTTTGTACGTACGTAGCCCCCACAAATTATCACATATAGCATTTAAATCACCTAGAGGAAAACTCCCCCTTACAAGGTTAGAAAGGAGACTCACCTCGTGTCGAATCTACCCCTCGGACCAAGGATGCGCCCGAATCTCCGAACTCTATACCCGAGGACCCGCAACTAGCCAAATACAGTACATTGACATCAATGCATGCTCAAAATATGGAAATTATCCTAATTTTTCCATAATTCAACATTCTTGAGAAATTCCCAAAATCCAACCCCGGGCCTGCACGATCGAATTTCAATAATTCTCGAAGGGAACACACACCCAAAGCCTAAGGATCATTAATATACGATTCTTACTTGGTTTCATGTCAAATTCACAGGAAAATTCTCAATTATCACAAGTTCTACGTTACTACCCAAATTCTTGATTTTTACACTAATTTATGTAGTTAATTAAGCTAGGAATCCATGCATGAAGCTAATTTTTGAGTAAACTTTACTTACCTTAGAAGACCAGGTCGTTAGCCCCTTAACAATGGAGGAAATCGCCCAAGGAAGAAGAAAGAAATGAGAAAAATGGGTTTAAAAACCCGTGTATAAAAACACACTGTCTGGACAGTGTTTTCGCACCTGCGGCTCGAGGACCGCACCTGCGGTCTCGCACCTGTGAGAGAAATTTCGCACCTGCGCAAATGGACTGGGGAGCCTGGGCCCGCACCTGCGGAGTGGAGACCGCACCTGCGGCTCCGCTCCTGCGGAATATTGTCCGCACCTGCGATAATTGGCCAGGCCACTGGGTGGATCGCATCTGCGGTGCTGTGGACCTCAAGAGCGGTCCCGCACCTGCGACTGGGCAACCGCACCTGCGGTCACACCAGAACAGGTGCACCAGCAGCTTCGTTTTCCTGGTTTTTAGCTCAGTTAGGTGTCCAGGAGGCACCTGGGCCCACCCGAGCCCTAGTCCAAATATACCAACGAGTCCCAAATCATAATATGGACTTGCTCGAGCCTTCGGAACACCTAAAACAACGCTAAAACTCAAAATCACACCCCCAAACCCCAAGAACCAAACTTAAGAACTTTAAGTTTTCTAACATAACGGAACTATTCCTGGTCTCGGAATTCCATTCGTACCTGGATAACACAAAAAACACATACCAAACCAAAATATAAACTTAAGGAACTTCTTATTTAAATATTGGGCGTCGAAATGCCCCCGGGTCATCAGAAACCCATTCCGAACATACGCCCAGGTCCAAAATCATCACGAAGCTACCGGAACCGACGAAACTCGATTCCGAGGTCGTTACCAAAAATGTTGACCGAAGTCAAACTTGACCTTAAAGGCCAACCTTAAGGAACCAATTGTTCCTATAGCACTCTAAACACCTCCGAATCCCGGACCACCAGTTCCCGCAAGTTATAAATCATAAAAAGTCGCTATGGGAGGTTTCATTTAGGGGAACGGGGTCCGATAACACAAAACAACTGGTCGGGTCGTTACAAGTTCGCGAATGAACCTATGCGTTCGCATAGCACACTACACAAGACACCAGAAACAACCCAAAACCCAGATTTTTCTTAAGTTAAAATCACCCCGACGCCCATCTGAAACTCACCGGAGCCCTCGGGGCTCCAAACCAAATATGCACATAACCTTAAAAACATCCTACGGACTTACTCGTGCGATCAAACCGCCAAAATAACATCTTAAACAACGAATTTATCATAAAAATCAAAGAAATTTTCCAAAACTTTCAAAGTATCAAAATTTACAACTGTGGGTCTGAATCACGTCAAACGACCTCTGTTTCTTACAAAATTTTACATACATGTTATAAATATCATATTGAACCTGTACCAGGCTCTGGAACTAGATTACGGGCCCGATACCATAAATTTCAAATATAACCAAATTTCCAACAACTCTTATAATTTCAGTAAAACAATTTCTTCCAAAAATTCATTTCTCGGGCTTGGGACTTCGGATTTGATTCCGGGCATACGCCCAAGTCCCATATTTTCCTACAGACCCTCTGGGACCACCAATTCACGGGTCCGGGTCCGTTTACCCAAAATATTGACCGAAATCAACTTAAATTCAATTTTAAAGGCAAAACTAGCATTTTTCTCAGTTTTTCATATACAAGCTTCCCGGCTATATGCCTGGGCCGTGCATGCAAAACGAGGTGAAATAGAAGGAGGTTTTTAAGGCCTCGAAACACCGTTTTGACTTGTAAAATGAGAGATGACTTTTTGGGTCATCACAGAAAATTGTGTGGATAAATTTCAAATTATGTGGATGAAGACACCCCTACAGGTTAACAAGTACGTGTTTGGCATATCTTTTAACGATGCATCTTATGTTTATTATTTTTTCTTCTTGTGTTAACTATTCTACAATTCTTGTTTCACGTGTTTTTTGTAGTGTTGATTGTGGTATATATACTCTTAAGTTCATGGATATGCGGTTGAAAAGAGAAGATGTCATGCATTTCAATCGAAGTCAGGCACTGACATTCAGGAGAGAATTGGCTGCAAATATGTGGGCTCATGCAATGTGGAAAAAGGAAAGCGGCTATGATACTCCAGAAGAGAAATTAGGAGATGACTATGGAGACTATGAACATGCTGTGTGTGAATTATTTTAATAGAGTATAACTTATAAATGAAAAACAATTTTTTTCTTTTTTTAAAGGATATAAGTGAACTAATACGTTTTGTCTCTTTTATCATGAATTTTTAGTATATTTTTTAAGAAATTCAGTATGCTAAACTTCAGCATGAAGTAAACTAATGAATCCAGGAAAAAACTTCAATTTGTCTTGTGCTGAAGTTTTTACAACCTTACTAAAAAACTTCAGTTTGTCTTGTGCTGAAGGTTTTTCAAAAATCTTTTTCTGATAAACTATTGAATACAGGAGAAAACTTCAGACATATAGAGATTGTGTGACGACCCGACCGGTTGTTTCGGGAATTTAAGCTCCGTTCGGTGGTGTAAAGTCATAAACAGCTTCACGTTGTGTATATCGACCTGCGTACATGGTTAGATTCAGTTACCGGGTAATTAAGAGTCTAATTGGGAGAAAACTTTTAGTTTTGGAAGCTTAAGTTATGAAAGTTGACCGGAGGTTTGAATTTTGTGTAAATGGCATCGAAATGAATTTTGGTTAATGTCAACGGCTTCGTGTGATGATTTTGGACTGAGGCGCGCGTCCGAAATTAGTTTTGGAGGTCCGTAGAGTGATTTGAGGTAATTTGGCGAAAGTTAGAATTTCGGCGATTTCGGCTGATAGGTGAAATTTTTATATCGGGCTCGGAATGAAATTCCAGAAGTTGGAATAGGTTCGTAGTGTCATTTTTGACGTGTGTGTAAAATTCCAGGTCATTCGGACATGGTTTGGCAAGTTTCGGCATCGTTGGCGTATTTTGGAAGTTTAGAAGTTCTTAGGCTTGAATCCGAGGTTGATTCGGTGTTTTGGTGTTGTTTTGGATTTTCCGAAGGTTCGACTAAGTTCGGGTAGTGATATATGACTTGTGGGAATTGTTGGTTGAGGTCCCAAGGAGCTCGGGTGAGTTTCGGATATGTATGAGTTGTGTTGCGCTCGTTGTTGATGTTTCAGCGTCGTTTCTTCAAGCATAATTGGTACCAAATTAATAAAATGAGCTAGAATTTCTGTTTTGGTTGAAGCATTAGATCTGTATCATAATTACGGAGCTATAGCAAAAAGAATCGTCGAATTTAGACATCGTAGGAGGAAGTTATGCTTATTTTAGTGTTGGAGAAGAAAACTGGTGCTGGTGTTTCACAGGTGCGAAGTTGGGTCCGCACCGGCTGAGCTGCAGGTGCGCAAAATGGCCCGCAAGTGCGGAATTGACAGCTGGAAATGCGCAGGTGCGGGTATTTTGGTCGTACCTGCGAAAATCCCTGAGTATAGAAAAACCAGACCGCGTCATTTTAGTATTTTGAGCATATCTTGAGTTCTAGAGCTCCAATTGAGGTGATTTTTGTGGTGTTCTTCTCATCTTTTCATCGGGGTAAGTATCTAAGTATTATTTTTTCATTTTAATATGATTAAAGAAGTTTATTTTTTGAATTAATCCATATTATGATTGGAGAATTGCGATTTTTATCCAAAACTTTTCTAAAAAGAATAATTGGGTTTGAACATCGATTTGGCATCGGAATTTGATGAAATTAGTATGGTTGGACTCATAATTGAATGGGTAACCGGAATTTATAAAATTTGTCGGGTTCCGAGGTGCGGGCCCGGGGGTCAACTTTTGGGTCAATTTTTATAATTTTGTAAAGATTGAAACTTTATTATTCGGAATAGTTTCTTATATATTTTGTGTGTATTTGAAGTTGTTTTAGTTGATTGTGAGCCGTCCGGAGGTCTTTCTGCTCGAGAAATCTATTTTTGGGTACCGGGTTGTCGTCTTTGAGATAAGTATCTTGCCTAACCTTGTGGGGGGGGAACTACCCCTTAGGATTGAGTCTTCTTTGTTGATTGTAGTCCGTGTATACGAGGTGACGGGTGTGTATTCGGACTTATTTTCTAATAGATTGGCCTTTTAGGATTCGTAAGTTCTTATGTTACCTGTGTATGAGATGTAATTGTTACATTAGAATCCTTGGTTGTCAATTTCATCCCTTCCTGTTTAAATTAGAATTACTTGTTTTTGGATTCCTTCGTTGGCTATTTGACTTTACTTGACTTAACTGAATTTTCTACTTCTCTTATCATCATGCTATATTTCCTTCCTAGCTTTTCTAATTGACTATAGTTAGTGTCATCTAGCCTTATAGTGGACTAGCCGTAGTTGGAACATCTATTCATTGGAGTCAAGCATGCCCGTGAGTCTTACATTGTGATTTATATGACCATTCCCTTAAGTGCTACTTAGGCCTAATTGTTAGACATTTATGTTATTGGTATTTCCTTGATGTTGCCTATTATTGCGCCCTTGTTGAAGTTGAGTTTATTCCGTGAAGTTAACTGTTTAGGTGAGATTGGTTATAGTTGTTTCCCTTGCCGGGATTGTGTGGTTTCTCTTATTATTCCGTTGTTGATGACGTTGTTTGCCTCTTTGAATCGCTTGACGGGATGTTATGGTTTCTATTAGCGTTTATGCTGTTAATGATATTGTTTTCATTGTTGACTCCCTTGCCGGGATGGTATGATTTCTATTGTTGTTTATAATGTTGATGATACTGTTTGCGTCATTGACTCCCTTGACGGGCTGTTGTGATTTATGGTCCTTATTGTTGATTTCCCATGTTTATGTTGTTTAGCACGAGGGGACATTTCGTGCCATGTTTATGTTATTTAGCACGGAGGGACATTCCGTGCCATGTTTATGTTATTTAGCACGAGGGGAAATTTCGTGCCGTGTTTATGTTATTTAGCACGAGGGGACATTCCGTGCCATGTTTATGTTATTTAGCACAAGGGGACATTCCGTGTCGTGTTTATGTTATTTAGCACGAGGGGACATTCCGTGCCATGTTTATGTTATTTAGCACAAGGGGACATTCCGTGTCGTGTTTATGTTATTTAGCACGAGGGGACATTCTCTGCCGTGTTTATGTTATTTTAGCACGAGGAGACATTCTGTGCCGTGTTTATGTTATTTTAGCACGAGGACACTCCGTGCCATATTTGTGCATTATTATTTCTGTTGTTCCTATTTTCTATTTACTGCATTTATTGGCAAGATTCGATATTCCTCCTGTACTGCAAAGCAATTTCTGAGTTACGGGCTAAGTTCCGGTGAATAAATCTTGAGGAGATTTAGATCAAGGGATTTTATTGACAGTTATTATTGAAAAAGCAATGGTTTTGAAATGATTATATTTGAATGACTTTTAAATGGAAGGTATATTAGAAAAGTACTAGTCTTGCCTAAAATGATAATTGGAAGTCAGTTATTAGGAAAGCATCTTTGGGAAGTTTCATATTTTGAAAGAAACTATGTTTTACGTAATTCTCTCTATTAAATATACTTATATCTACTTTTGGAGAAAACATGTTTTCAAAGGAAACTCTTCCATACTAAAATGATTTTTACTTGCAAAAGTTTTTCATATGAACTGTTGTTTAAAGATTTCCACCAGTATATGGATTTTAGTAGCTAAGGCCCGATGTGAACAACCCGATGTAGATTTGAGTTAATGGTGTTCTCTATTGTATTGTGTTTCCTTTCTGTTTAGCTTGTTTTGTTGTCCATCTTTCTGGGTAATTTTTTGTTGTTTCATGATTGATTTCTGTAATTGCCTTCCGCATTATATTGTCATTGTTGTAAATTATTCCATGAAGTCTTAGATAGATGTAACGTTTGGTCATTTCTACATTCATGCTATTTATCTTGTAGACCAGTGGTGTCTTGACTAGTCCTCGTCACTACTCCACCGAGGTTAGTCTTGGTACTTACTGGGCACCGCTGTGGTGTGGTCATACTGCACTTCTGCACATTTTTGTGTGCAGATCCAGGTATACATCGTAGTAGCTTGTAGATGGTTGCTGAGGAGACTCAAGGTAACCTACTTCTGCATTCGCAGGCGTCGGAGTCACCTTCTTTGTATTTATTATTCATACACTGTTGTATTTATTTCCAAACAGTTGTACTTAGAAGTTGTAGAAGATCCGTAGAGCTTATGACTTGTACTACCGATTTTGGGAAAGTTTGTACATTCTGTTGAGATTCTATATCAAGATTGTCAGTTTTCCCTTATTTATTGTTGTTATTTAGTAACTTCTAGGCTTACCTAGTCCCTAAAACTAGGTGCCATCACGATACCCAACGGAGGGAAATTGGGTCGTGACAGATTAGGTGCACTCTTTGGCTAATAAATTGATTAGGTGCACTCTTTGGCTATACTTAATCTCTTCACTTGAAAATTTCATAGTCATTGATAGACTTCTATCATATTTCTTTAAATTTATATTCATCCTTAGGCTTTTAGCTTTTTTTAAAGAAAGAATGTCTGGTGCAAGCGGAAGTAGAAAGCTTTAAATGGAGAGTTTGAAGTCTGATTGGAACAGTAACGTACCAATGTGTAATCTTATGCATAAGTGGGATCAAATAAAGGCTGATTGGGAAAGAATCAGACCAAAGTTTATTGTGGATGAGTCATTCCAGCACATGCTTAACCTCGAACGTATTTGTGAAGGTTATGCAAGCTCATTTGAGAAGATTGTCCAGCAGAAGAAAAAAATGTGTCATGTCTCCTATTTTCTATTCATGGAGATATTCATTCCCCTGGGGGATCTTTGAACCTTAGATGACTCTCCATCAGTAGCACATATTCCTCTCCATTCCCCTATGTTTCATGTCTATAATTTTCTAGTCATGGAGACGTTCATTTCCTTGGGAGATCTTCGAACCTTAGATGACTCTCCATCAGTATCACCTATTCCTCTTCATTCCCCTTATCCGCCTACCATGTAGCCTTCTCTAAACTGGGTTTGTTGTTGTTGTTGTTGATGATTGTAATTGGTAGTGAAAATAAAATGAATTGTGTGAATAATGTGATCTCTATCTTTTAAATTTTTCTTCTATTTGCATTATCAAATACGTTTGTCTATTTTGTCTTAGGTTAACAATATGCTGAAGTTTTTTCAAATGAACTAATTGACTATAGAATCCAGGGACAAAAAGTGCAGCATAGGGAGTACTGAACTTCTTAAGAATTAACTTATTAAACTATCGAATCCAGGGATAACAACTTCCGCATACTGGTTGTTGAAGTATTTAAAAATGAACTAATTTACTTCAGCATCTTGTATTGAAGTTTTTCATAAAGCTCATGACGACTAAACTATAGAATACAGTTTAGCACGTAGGGTACTGAAGTGTTTAAAAAAGAACTAATTTATTTCAGCATCTTGTGCTGAAGTTTTTCATAAAGCTCATGACGACTAAACTATGGAATACAGTGATAAAAACTTCAGCACGTAAAGTGGTGACGTGTTTACAAATGAACTAACTTAGTTCAGCATATTGTGATGAAGTTTTTCATAAAGCTCATGGAGACTAAACTATAGAAGATAAAAACGTCAGCACATTAGGTGTTGAAGTGTTTACAAATGAACTAATTTACTTCATCATAAGATGCTGAAGTTTTTCATAAAGCTCATCACGACAAAACTTTAGCATATTTTTTTTAATTGATACTTATCTTTTTCGCATTTACTAGCTACTTTTTGTCTTTTATCACCTACTTATCTTACATTTACATTTATTGTCTGAAAATTTATGAGGCTGAAGTTATTTTGTTACTGCACAAAAACTGTGGACAGGCTGAAGTAACATTTACCACTTACTTGTTTTAGGTGCACTCTTTGGCTATATTTACAATCTCTTCACTTGAAAATTTCATAGTAATCGATAGACTTCTATCATATTTCTTTAAATTTATATTCATCCTTAGGCTTTTAACTTTTAGATTTTTTTAAAGAAAGAATGTCTGGTGCAAGCGGAAGTAGGAATCTTTAAATGGAGAGTTTGAAGTCTGATTGGAACAGTAACATACCAATGTGTAATCTTATGCATAAGTGGGATCAAATAAAGGTTGACTGGGAAAGAATCAGACTAAAGTTTATTGTGGATGAGTCATTCTAGCAGAGGCTTAACCTTGAACGTAGTTGTGAAGGTTATGCAAGCTCATTTGAAAAGGTTGTCCAGCAGAAGAAATGAATGTGTCATGTCTCCTATTTTATAGTCATCGAGATATTCATTCCCCTGGGGGATCTTTGAACCTTAAATGACTCTCCATCTGTAGCACCTATTCCTCTTCATTCCCCTATGTGTCATGTCTATAATTTTCTAGTCATGGAGACGTTCATTCCCCTGGGAGATCTTCGAACCTTAGATGACTCTCCATCAGTAGAACCTATTCCTCTTCATTCCCCTTATCCGCCTACCATGTAGCCTTCTATAAATTGGGTTTGTTGTTGTTGTTGTTGTTGTTTTTGTTGTTGTTGTTGTTGTTTATTGTAATTAGTAGTGAAAATAAAATGAATTGTGTGAATAATGTGATCTCTGTCTTTTAAATTTTTCTTCTATTTGCATTATCAAATACGTTTGTCTATTTTGTCTTAGGTTAACAATATGCTAAATATTTTTCAAATGAACTAAATGACTATAGAATCCAGGGACAAAAAGTGCAGCATAGGGAGTACTGAACTTTTTAAGAATTAACTTATTAAACTATCTAATCCAGGGATAACAACTTCAGCACACTGGTTGCTGAAGTATTTAAAAAGGAACAAATTTACTTCAGCATCTTGTGCTGAAGTTTTTCATAAAGCTCATGACGACTAAACTATAGAATACAACTCAGCACGTAAGTTTCTGAAGTGTTTACAAATAAACTAATTTAGTTCAACATCTTGTGCTGAAGTTTTTCATAAAGCTCATTACGACTAAACTATAGAATACAGTGATAAAAACTTCCGCATGTAAAGTGCTGACGTGTTTAAAAATGAACTAACTTAGTTCAGCATCTTGTGCTGAAGTTTTTCATAAAGCTCATGACGACTAAACTATAGAATACAGTGATAAAAACTTCCGCATGTAAAGTGCTGACGTGTTTAAAAATGAACTAACTTAGTTCAGCATCTTGTGCTGAAGTTTTTCATAAAGCTCATGACTACTAAACTATAGAATCCAGTGATAAAAACTTCTGCACATTAGGTGCTGAAGTGTTTACAAGTGAACTAATTTACTTCATCATAAGATGTTGAAGTTTTTCATAAAGCTCATGACGATAAAACTTCAGCATATTTTTTTAAATTGATACTTATCTTTTTCGCATTTACTAGCTACTTTTTGTCATTCATCACCTACTTATCTTCCATTAACATTAAATTCTGAAAATTTTCGAACCTGAAGTTATTTTATTACTGTACAAAAACTGTGGATAAGCTGAAGTGTAACGACCCGACCGGTCGTTTTGAGCTCTAGTGCGTCGTTCAGCAGTTTGGGATCATGAGCAGCTCCGTTTCAGGTATTATGACTTGTAGGCGTGGTCGCAACCAAATTTCGGGAAGTTTAAAGTTAATTTGGAAAGAAAATTCTTATTTTAGAAGCTTTAGGTGGGAGAAATGGACTAAGATTGGAATTTTGAGTAACCGACCTCTGAATCAGGATTTGAAGGTTCCTGCAGGTTTGTATGATGATTTTGGACTTGGGCATATGTCCGGATTGGGTTTTGGATAACCCGAGAGCGTTACGGCGTATATTATGGAAGATAGCATTTTAGAAGAATTTCATAAATTTGGGCTGTAAGGCATTTTAGTGTGATTGATGTCCATTTAGGATTCCGAGCCTGGGAATAGCTCTGTATGATCATTCTGGAGTTGGGAGCGCGATCGGAAGTGAATTTGATATCCGTAGGTCATTTTGAAATCATTTGGCTAAAGATAGAAATTTGAAGGTTTTTGAGAAATCCCACTNTAATGTCAAATATGACTTGTGTGCAAAATTTGGGGTCAATCGGACGTGATTTGATAGGTTTCGGCATCGGATGTAGAAGTTGGAAATTTCTAAGTTCATAAAGTTGGGATTTGGGTGCGATTAGTGGTTTTGATGTTGTTTGATGTGATATGAGGCCTCGAGCAAGTCCGCATTATGTTTTGGAACAGGTTGGTATATTTGGACGGGGTCCCGAGGGCCTCGGGTGGATTCCGGGTGGTTAACGGATCAAGTTGAGAGTTTGAAGAAGGCTGGAATTTGCTGTCATCTGGTGTGACCGCACCTGCGAGGATTTGGCCGCAGGTGCGAAGAAGTGGTGGTTTGTCTATGAGCGCAGGTGCGATGGTATTTCCGCACCTGTGAAATCGCAAATGCGGGCTGTGGGGCGCAGGTGCGAAGTTGACTTGAGCTGAGGAAAGCCGCAGGTGCGGAGGTTTGGTCGCACCTGAGGAAGCGCAGGTGCGAGTGTTGGATCGCAGGTGCGAAAAATGAGGCTGGGCAGAATGTGTTAACACCGTGAATTGTTGGCCATTTCTTCATTTCTTCTTTGGCTTAGGCGATCTTGGGAGGGCTTCAAAGAGAGGATTTCTTCATGCATTGTTAAGGTAAGTAACTCCTTCATGTTATTAAAGTTAAATACAAGTATATGCATGGAATTAAACATGGAAATTGGTAGGAAATTGGGGAATCTTAAAGAAACCTAGAAAATGGAAATTTGGATTTTTAGCCACGAATTTGAGCATGGAATGTAGAGTAAATTGTATATTTGAACTAGTGGAGCTGTGGGTAGATTATATCTTCGAGAAATTTCAGATTCCGGGCATGTGGGTCCGAGGGCATTTTGGTGAATTCACTAAGCGGGGTTGGGAAACTATATAATTTGGAATAGTTGCAAATATTAGAGTATATTTTCATTGGTTTGCCGTGATTTGGATAGTTTTGGGGCGATGTGAGTCCGTTGGAGTCGTTGGAAGGGCTTGGAAGCCGGTTATGGAATTTCGGAGCGAGGTAAGACTCCTTTCTAACTTTGTGAGGGGGAATTATCCCCCTAGGTGAATTAATTAAGTATGTGTGACTATTTACGGGGGCTACGTACGCACGAGGTGACGGGAGTCCGTGCGTAGCTACTATTATGCCATGTCCGGGTAGCCTAGGACCCACTAGCATGCCTTACCAGTTGTACCTGTGATCTTGTCTGTGATATTAGACTGTTAATATAATCGAATGACTAAGGAAGATTAGAGTGTATTTTCTAAATAATCTAAAAAGAGAATTGATTTCCCTCGCGGGCAATTGTATTTCCGGATAAGGTTGTATTATTAAACATTATAAACATTTGGCAAGTGAATTTCGAAAAAGGGCTTTAAATACTATTTTGTGGTATTTAAAAGAGTAATCTTGCATTTACTTGGTTACTTTTTTTCCCGACGTATTCGGGGTGGACTGTTGATTGTGGATGACTGCATGTGACCGCTTCACAATTTACATTCCGCGAGCGGAGTGTTATTTCCCCTACTCTCATGGGATCGGGTCGTACGCCACGGCGAAATTGAAAGAAATATTATGGTTCGGGCCGTTCGACCCTCGGCAGTGCACAGAGATGATTAATATGATGGCTCAGGCCGGTTGTCCTTATCCCGTATGCACATGCTAAATTGTTAAATATTTTTCATGATTTTTGAAGTGATAAGATATTTGGGGGAAAATAAAGAAGTAATTGTTGATTTATGATATTTGGGGGAAAACAAAGAGGAAATTGTTTATTTAAGATATTTGGGAAAATAATGAGAAAGTGGTAACTGTTTGTTTACTTCCAGTATTTACTTGGATTTCAGTGCCTTATATATATGCTGCTTTACTACCTTTACATGCCTATCGTGTTCATCTTATAATGTTAATTAATTTGCTGGCCCTTAGTGATTGTCTCATTCGACCTCTCGTCACTACCTCTCTGACGTTAGGCGGGCGACTTACTAAATACACGTTGTTTTTTTTGTACTCATGCTACACTTGCTGTGCGTTTTATTGCACAGGTACTTTCATAGCAATGTGGAGGATTCGAAGACTTAGGCGAGCTGCATCATCTGGAGGCGATCCGCAGTTGTAGAGTCTCCCTCATACTGTATTTATTTTCATTTTAAATTCCTTGTCCAACTTGTATTTCGGACAAGCTTTGTAATGATTGTATAAATTCTTAGAAATTGCTCATGTACTTGTGACACCGGGTTCTGGGATGTGTTTGGGATATATTTGCTAAAATGGAATATTTAAACCATCGTATTTTCTTAATGGATTTTGTTTAGTTATTTCGTAATAAGTCAAATATAATGATTTCAAAAATGTTAAAACAGGAATTTATTTTAACTAATTAATAATTGGCTTGCCTGACGATGGTGTCCGGCGCCATCAAGACCCTAGTAGGTTTTGGGTCGTGACAACATAGTATCAGAGCGCTAGGTTCCCTTAGGTCTCTCGAGTCATGAGCAAGTCTAGTAGAGTCTTGTGGATCGGTACAGAGACGTCTGTACTTATCTTCGAGAGGCTATATGGCTTTTAGGAGTACTTCCCTTCTTGATTCCTCATCGTGCGATTCGATTCCTTTGAGGCTTATACCTATGTTCAATCCTACTCAATCTTACGCGTCATGAAGCGCTTGCTATGAATCAGGAAATTTGAGGAATTGAAATGGTGCTACGGATGTAATTCGGGATGTTTCCATGTGTAATTGGTTGGGGATGTTGTTATGGCCCTGCAAAAGAATAATATGTTGTTTCAGCTCAGTAGTTGTGTTTTTGAGAGCCTTAAGGCTATGCTCAGGTAGTGATGATGTTTGCGATTGGTTATCCCGCAATGTCGATATGATGATTGAATGATTGCCCGTACGTTAGGGTGATGGATGGTTTGAAGGGAGTACTTCTCAGAGTGTGATTTCGAAGTTTTGGTATTTTAGTTCCGGCAGAGGAAAGGCATTTGGGTTATGAATGGTCCGGTTGGGGTTGATAAAGTAGTAAGACTTGGTGTCTTCAAGTGAGGTGGGATACGCACCTGTGACGTGAAGTCGTCATCATCGATCGATTGGAATGTGTTAAGTTTGTTGGTGCTAGGGTTTCTTTAGTTGCGTGGGGTCAGAGTATTGAGAAGAAGTATTGAAGAATGCGGTTGGTAGAGACCGTGAGGTGCGGTGGTTTAGTACCGGATAAGTGTTGATAATGAACGCAGCTAGAGAAAGGTGATCTCCGGGGAGTTTGAAGTCGTTGTGATCTGCTGGTTTAAGAGCTATAGAGAATGATCCTGAAGTGAGGCTAGGTGGTGGTTCCATTTCTAGGAGGCCAGGTGTAAGAAGGGGAAGTCGAGCAGTCGCAAAGTGGGGGAGCGGCAGCACAGCTTGGAATTTGAAGATATTGTCGCGCATTTAATGGATGTCCATGAGGAGCGGACGAGCTGGTAAAGTTGGTAACTGAAGCAGGGCGTAGGATGGGGTATTGAAGTCGCAGAGAGCGTGCATTGCAGCGTCATTGGAAGGTGCCCGCGGGTGATTTCCACATGTGGGTTATCTCATGTGAATAGGTTAGCGGTGGCATGGTTTGCAGGTCTCGGTGAGGGGTTCTAGTGGCTATTCGGTAGGAGGCAGAATGTGTGAATGATGCTAGAGAATTTGAGTATTTAGGGAGTGCTAACAAGAGAATTTGGAGAATTGGTTGAGCAAGATTGTGTTATCGAAGGAGAAAGGATCTCGGCAGGGTCTAGAGTGGTGCAAGGAGTAGCTTCGGACTAAGTGGGGGAGTCCCACCATCTGCAGTTGGGTTGTAGGATTGTCATCTCATGGGTTGCGGATTGTCGGTGTGTCGGCAAGTTATCACAGCTAAGGGAAAGGAGTAAAATGATGATTGCGCGTGGGATTTGATGAATGTGTGCAAAAGTTGGCCCTGTCAGACCGGGGTTAGGCTTTGGAAGATTCAGAATTTATGCTTAAGGCATAGGCGAGTTGTAAGGATAGTGACTCGGTCACGTGCTTCATTGAAAAGGGTGTTCATGTGCTAGGAGAGCCTTGGAGTTGATTGTATTCGGGACCAGTAAGAGTGGGTGACTCTCAATAGCAGTCCTGGTGAGTTCAAAAGTTAGGAATGCAGCGTTTAAGGGTTTCAGGCAGCAGTATGATCGAGAATCGAGCTTCTGCAGAGTAATTTATGAGAAAAAGGAAGATGGTTGGAATGTTCTATGATATGTTTCAGCATGCAAAATAGTATTGGAGGAGTGAGAGAAATAAACTCCGGATTGTAGAAAGATTATCAGGAGAGTATGAGACGGGTTGCGGGATTTAGGCGGCATAGTCTTGTGAATCAATGTCACTCGGGATGAGTGAGGGTTGAGTTTGCTATGAGTTGAAGGGAGTTGCTATTATTCCTGAGGCAATTAAAGATGGTTAAAAGAAGATATATTTATTATCCATGGTTGAAATGGCACATTTACGGCAGTGATAAGTTCCTTTGATGTGATTAAGTTATGCATGTGGTTTGTGCCGGTGTACCCGGGGCTTGTCGGTTGTCGTAATGGATTTCATGTGGGAGAATTTGAGTGTTATGACCTGTCAGGTGTAGGCGGATCCCGGAAGGGTTATGGTGGTTTAGACTACTACTTAAGGATTTGCATGTTGGGTGATGGTGAGAATTCGCTCGTGTGTTGAGATAGTACTCTTGAGTTGAATAGAGTAAAAGGTTTCTATATGATGAAGTGTTCACCCTATTGGTGGTTCAGAAGTTATGATGGAAGTCTTGCGCTACCTCATATTGGCATGTTAGGTGCAGTAAGCGGTATGTGACTGGGAGTAAGAATCGAGATTGCGGTTCGGTGTTAATAAGGATGTCATGAGCTGGGAAGAGCAAGAAAAAGTGATTTGAAAGTTCAGAGTATGCTGGTGTTATCTTCAGTGTCACCTGAGAATGATATTCGGTGGAAGAGGCTTTGTACCCTGGTTATGGGTTCTTGATTTGTCTAACAGCGTAGGATGGCCAGTGGTGGATGTGTAGACTTGTTGCCTTGTATGGAAGGTCGTGGAAGCATGGTCGCGAAAAGATTGTATAAGTGTGACATGTAGTCACTTGATGGATTGAAGATTTAGACTGAGTATAAGAAGTGCAATATTGTTTATTTGAGAATTTATGCCTGGAGGGCGTTCGGTTCAGTTGATTGTGGATTATAGGGTGTTTGTCCCGGTGATGATAGTTGTTATTTCGTATTCTGAGAGGAAGTGGGTTAATGTGGACCCAGGTAAAGCTATTAGCTTAGTTCGGTGCGAGCAAGGTAGACTCGATGCTTGTGGATGGATTTAAATATGATTATGCGCTTCATGTGAGACAGATATGTTCATTTTAGTATAGCTCTCCTCGAGGGGGGGGGGGTGTTGGGATATCAGGTGTTGTTCCGTCTTCGTCAAATTCAGGTAATATTATGATTGTGCCGTGTGAGTTGTGAACCGACATGATAATTTCCTATGTGTTGAGGTCCCGCGTAGTGGGGATGTTATGTGAGCAGGATAATTCTTGAGATCCAGAGTATAAATGTATATTGCACCTCAGTTGTGCTTGAGTTTTGTGAGCGTATGGCTTTGTCAGTCTCCCCAGGATGGTATTATGCACTGTGCTTGTAACCGATATTCAATAATTTGTAATTGCGAGCAATTCAACTCTTATTTCCTTATGTGAGTTTTATGATAGGATCAGGTGGCACGCCGCCACGAGTATGTTATTGGGATCGGGTTGCACGCTGCAACATTGTGATGATGAGTAAGGTTCCTATATTTATTTTTCTTTTGTCTTACTTCCTATTTTCTGAGAAAAGTTCATGTTAGTTGCATGAGTTGAATTGTCCCTCCCTGAGTCGTTTCTTATTATCATGTCCGAGTTATGGCCTACCGGCGCGATGTGGTATCATGTGAGGTTGTGGGTCATGTTTGGGGTGATTTATTGTCTGAGCAGTTCATACTAGGTGAGATGAGATTATCGGATCAGGGATTAGTGCGATAAGGTTATGTGATGTGTATATTAAAAAACAAATACCATTATTCAGGTTCATAATGAGGTGATGATTCTAGTCAGGATGAGGTATTCAGTGATTTGTTAACTTTGCAGTTGGCTATGAATTTCTACACATCTCCTCCGTTGTGGTGGTATCGTCAGCATTATAGAAGGATGTATGTACATATCTCATGAGGTGCCTTGGGAGCATCGGATTCATGGCTATTAAGGTTCAGGGAGCATCGTTGTGGTCAGGTGGTGAATTATGCGGTGCATGGTGCTAATTCAACAAGGGTATGCAGTCATGTTCTGGTATGTCGTGTGGTAATTGATGCGGTATTTATATATTGGAACTAGGCCTGGCAGAAAAAAATTTCAGGTATTGGAACTAGGTTCTGAGCCTATCATATGGATAAAAGAAGAAATCTTCAGATTTGATCAAGCTAATGTACTCAACCGGGTTGTGGTAGCACGGGCAGGTGCTCGAGGTGTTAAACACTGATTTCAGATAACTCCAGAGCAGTTATTAGCATGTTCGAGGACGAAGGTCTATTTAAGTGGGGGAGAATGTAACGACCCGACCGGTCGTTTTGAGCTCTAGTGCGTCGTTCAGTAGTTTGGGGTCATGAGCAGCTCCGTTTCAGGTATTATGACTTGTAGGCGTGGTCGGAACCGAATTTCGGGAAGTTTAGAGTTGATTTGGAAAGAAAATTCTTATTTCAGAAGCTTTAAGTGGGAGAATGGACTAAGATTGGAATTTTGAGTAAACGACCTCCGAATCAGGATTTGAAGGTTCCTGCAGGTTCGTATGATGATTTCGGACTTGGGCGTATGTACGGATCGGGTTTTGGATAACCCGAGAGCGTTACGGCGTATATTATGGAAGATAGCATTTTAGAAGAATTCATAAATTTGGGTTATAAGGCATTTTAGTGTGATTGATGTCCATTTAGGATTCCGAGCCTGGTAATATCTCTGTATGGTCATTCTGGAGTTGGGAGCGCGATCGGAAGTGAATTCGATATCCGTAGGTCATTTTGAAGTCATTTGGCTAAAGATAGAAATTTGAAGGTTTTTGAGAAATCCGACCGGAAGTGGAAATTTTGATATCGAGGTCGAAATGCGATTCTGAAAGTTGGAGCATGTCGGTAATGTCGAATATGTCTTGTGTGCAAAATTTGGGGTCAATCGGACGTGATTTGATAGGTTTCGGCATCCGATGTAGAAGTTGGAAATTTCTAAGTTCATGAAGTTGGGATTTGGGTGAGATTAGTGGTTTCGATGTTGTTTGATGTGATATGAGGCCTCGAGCAAGTCCGCATTATGTTTTGGAATAGGTTGGTATATTTGGACGGGGTCGCGGGGGCCTCGGGTGGATTTCGGGTGGTTAACGGATCAAGTTGAGAGTTTGAAGAAGGCTGGAATTTGTTGTCATCTGGTGTGACCGCACTTGCAAGGATTTGACCGCAGGTGCGGAGTCGCAGGTGTACCGCAGGTGCGAAGAAGTGATGGTTTGGCTAGGAGCGCAGGTGCGATGGTATTTCCGCACCTGCGAAGTCGCAGATGCGTGCTGTGGAGCGCAGGTGCGAAGTTGGCTTGAGCTGAGGAAAGCCGCAGGTGCGAGTGTTGGATCGCAGGTGCGAAAAATGAGGCTGGGCAGAATGTTTTAAAACCGTGAATTGTTGGCCATTTCTTCATTTCTTCTTTGGCTTAAGAGATCTTGGGAGGCTTCAAAGAGAGGATTTCTTCATGCATTGTCAAGGTAAGTAACTCCTTCATGTTTTTAAATTTAAATACAAGTATAAGCATGGAATTTGACATGGAAATTGGTAGGAAATTGGGGAATCTTAAAGAAACCTAGAAAATGGAAATTTGGATTTTTAGCCACGAATTTGATCATGGAATGTAGAGTAAATTGTATATTTGAACTAGTAGAGTTGTGGGTAGATTACATCTTCGAGAAATTTCGGATTCCGGGCACGTGAGCCCGAGGGCATTTTGGTCAATTCACTAAGAGGGGTTGGGAAACTATATAATTTGGAATTGTTGCAAATATTAGAGTATATTTTCACTGGTTTGTCATGATTTGGATAGTTTTGGGGAGATGTGTGTCCGTTGGAGTCGTCGGAAGGGCTTGGAAGCCGGTTACGGAATTTCGGAGCGAGGTAAGTCTCCTTTCTAACTTTGTGAGGGGGAATTATCCCCCTAGGTGAACTAATTAAGTATGTGTGACTATCTACATGGGTTACTTACGCACGAGGTGACGGGAGTCCGTGCGTAGCTACTATTATGCAATGTCCGGGTAGCCTAGGACCCACTAGCATGCCTTACCAGTTGTACCTGAGATCTTGTCTGTGATATTAGACTGTTAATATAATCGAATGACTAAGGAAGATTAGAGTTTATTTTCTAAATCATCTAAAAAGAGAATTGATTTCCTTCGCGGGCAATTGTATTTCTGGATAAGGTTGTATTATTAAACATTATAAAAACTTGGCAAGTGAATTTCGAAAAAGGGCTTTAAATACTATTTTGTGGTTTTTAAAAGAGAAATCTGTCATTTACTTGGTTACTTGTTTTCCCGACGTATTCGGGGTGGCTGTTGATTGTGCATGATTGCATGTGACCGCTTCGCAATTTACATTCCGCTAGCGGAGTGTTATTTCCCCCACTCTCATTGGAGCGGGTCGTACGCCATGGCGAGATTGAAAGAAATATTATTGTTCAGGCCGGTCGACCCTCGGCAGTGCATAGAGATGATTAATATTATGGCTCATGCTGGTTGTCCTTATCCCGTATGCGCATGCTAAATTGGTAAATGTTTTTCATGATGTTTGAAGTGATAGGATATTTGGGGGAAAATAAAGAAGTAATTGTTGATTTATGATATTTGGGGGAAAACAAAGAGGAAATTGTTTATTTAAGATATTTGGGAAAATAATGAGAAAGTGGTAAATGTTTGTTTACTTCCAATATTTACTTGGATATCAGTGCCTTATATATATGATGCTTTACTACCTTTACATGCCTATCGTGTTCATCTTATACTGTTAGTTAATTTGCTGGCCCTTACTGAGTGTCTAATTCGACCTCTCGTCACTACCTCTCTAAGGTTAGGGGGCGACTTATTGTTGTTTTTTTTTGTACTCATGCTACACTTCCTGTGCATTTTATTGCACAGGTACTTTCATAGCAATGTGGAGGATTCGGAGACTTTGGCGGCTGCATCATCCAGAGGCGATCCGTAGCTGCAGAGTCTCCCTCGTACTGTATTTATTTTCAATTAAATTCCTTGTCCAACTTGTATTTCGGACAAGCTTTGTAATGATTGTATAAATTCTTAGAAATTGCTCATGTACTTGTGACACCGGTTTCTGGGATGTGTTTGGGATATATTTGCTAAAATAGAATATTTAAACCTTCGTATTTTCTTAATGGATTTTGTTTAGTTATTTCGGAATAAGTCAAAGATAATGATTTCAAAAATGTTAAAACAGGAATTCATTTCAACTAATTAATAATTGGCTTGCCTGACGGTGGTGTCCGGCGCCATCACGACCCTAGTAGGTTTTGGGTCGTGACATGAAGTAACATTTACCACTTACTTGTTTTAGGTGCACTCTTTGGCTATATTTACAATCTCTTCACTTGAAAATTTCATAGTCATCGATAAAATTCTATCATATTTCTTTAAATTTATATTCATCCTTAGGCTTTTAGCTTTTTTAAAAGAAAGAATGTCTAGTGCAAGCGGAAGTAGGAAGCTTTAAATGGAGAGTTTGAAGTCTGATTGGAACAGTAACGTACCAACGTGTAATCTTATGCATAAGTGGGATCAAATAAAGGTTGATTGGGGTTGTCCAGCAGAAGAAAAGAATGTGTCATGTCTCCTATTTTCTAGTCATGGCGATATTCATTTCCCTGGGGGATCTTCGAACCTTAAATGACTCTTCATCAGTAGCACCTATTCCTCTTCATTTCCCTATGCGTCATGCTTATAATTTTCTAGTCATGGAGATGTTCATTCCCCTAGGAGATGTGCAAACCTTAGATGATTCTCCATCAGTAGCACATATTCCTCTTCATTCCCCTTATCCGCCTACCACTTAGCCTTCTATAAACTGGGTTTTTTGTTGTTGTTGATTGTAATTAGTAGTGAAAATAAAACGAATTGTGTGAATAATGTGATCTCTGTCTTTTAAATTATTCTTCTATTTGCATTATCAAAATACGTTTGTCTATTTTGTCTTAGGTTAACAGTATGCTGAAGTTTTTTCAAATGAACTAATTGACTATAGAATCCAGGGACAAAAAGTGCAGCATAGGGAGTACTGAAATTTATAAGAATTAACTTATTGAACTATCAAATCCAGGGATAACAAATTCAACACACTGGTTGCTGAAGTATTTAAAAATGAACTAATTTACTTCAGCATCTTGTGCTGAAATTTTTCAAAAAGCTCATGATGACTAAACTATAGAATATAGTTCAGCACGTAGGGTACTGAAGTGTTTACAAATGAAGTAATTTATTTTAGCATCTTGTGCTGAAGTTTTTCATAAATATCATGACGACTAAACTATAGAATACAGTGATAAAAACTTCAGCATGTAAAGTGCTGACGTGTTTACAAATGAACTAACTTAGTTCAGCATGTTGGGCTGAAGTTTTTCATAAAGCTCATGACGACTAAACTATAGAATCCAGTGATAAAAACTTCAGCACATTGGTGTTGAAGTGTTTACAAATGAACTAATTTACTTCATCATAAGATGCTGAAGTTTTTCATAAAGCTCATGACGACTAAACTATAGAATCCAGTGATAAAAACTTCAGCACATTGGTGTTGAAGTGTTTACAAATGAACTAATTTACTTCATCATAAGATGCTGAAGTTTTTCATAAAGCTCATGACGACTAAACTATAGAATCCAGTGATAAAAACTTCAGCACATTGGTGTTGAAGTGTTTACAAATGAACTAATTTACTTCATCATAAGATGCTGAAGTTTTTCATAAAGCTCATGATGACAAAACTTCAGCATATTTTTTAAAATTGATACTTATCTTTTTCGCATTTCCTAGCTACTTTTTGTCTTTTATCACCTACTTATCTTACATTTAAATTTATTGTCTAAAACTTTATGAGGCTGAAGTTATTTTATTACTGTACCAAAACTGTGGATAGGCTGAAGTAACATTTACCACTTACTTGTTTTAGGTGCACTCTTTGGCTATATTTACAATCTCTTCACTTGAAAATTTCATAGTCATCGATAGACTTCTATCATATTTCTTTAAATTTATATTCATCCTTAGGCTTTTAACTTTTAGATTTTTTTAAATAAAGAATGTCTGGTGCAAGCGGCAGTAGGAAGCTTTAAATAGAGAGTTTGAAGTCTGATTGGAACAGTAACGTACCAATGTGTAATCTTAAGCATAAGTGCGATCATATAAAGGCTGATTGGGAAAGAATCAGACCAACGTTTATTGTGGATGAAACACTCTAGCACAGGCTTAACCTTGAACGTAGTTGTGAAGTGTCACGACCCCAAATCTAAGCCAGTTGTGATGGCGCCTATCGTGGAACTATGCCAGCAAAAACTACACTCGAATCATAATAAGCTTCCATTTACATCTTTACTATACTGATTACCCATAAAGGTTTCCTTTAAATATTTATAAAACAGTTAAAGCTATACTGANAAATAAATTCTATAATAGTAAGCAGGAGAGAGAGCAGGACTGCGGACGCATGCAGCTACCTCGCAAACCTCCGAGAATCTCTGGAACAGATAGACAGCTCACCCTGCCCTAACACCTGGATCTGCACACAAGGTGCAAGGAGTAATGTGAGTACACTGACTCAGTAGTAATGAAAATAAATCAGGTCTGAGCAGCAATAAACACATAAAATCAATGTCATCAATTCACCGTATGCACGGCCTTTCTTTTCAACAGTATAACATAGATATATGAAATCATCATGCCTTAAAACCAACTTCAGAAAAATCCTTTGAAAAATGTATATTTTCAACAACTTCAAACCGAAAGATTTAGTATGAAAATGAAATAAATCATAAAGAGGCCCCTCAGGCAAAACATTTTTCATAAGTGCAGAGTGAAAGTGGTAAAATCACAAATAGCCCCTCGGGCCAAAACATGTATCATAATCAGCCCCTCGGGCATGCCTCACAGTCACTCAGAATCAGCCCCTCGGGCATACCTCACAATCACTCATAATCAGCCCCTCGGGCATACCTCACAATCACTCATGCCTCCCAATCGCTCGTCACTCGGTACTCGGTACTCGGCACTCGGTGCGCTCACTGAGGGTCTGTGCAGACTCCGGAGGGGTTCCTTCATCCCAAGAGCTAATACCAAGCCACCTCGTGGCGTATCATATCCTCACAAATCAGGCCCTCGGCCTCACTCATTCAGAACATCTCAAAAGCCCCTCGGGTGAATCAGTAAAACGCGGTACTTGACCCAAAACATCATTTTAAATCTCAAAGTAGTGTAAATCAGGCTGAGTTTCGAACATAGTAAGCACAATGTGACTGAGTGAAATCATCAATAATCAGTGAGGAAAACAGCAGTAAAAAGCCCCCAAGGGGTCTAAACAAGTCGGCACGAGGCCCCAAACATTGCTTATAGCCCAAATATTTCAGAAATCTTTAGAACACAATTTAACATATAGTTTACAGTAAAATACACAACTCAATAGTTGCTGCGAAGAGGACCAAGTCCAATCCAAAAATCAGTGTGCGCCACATACTCATCATCTGACATGTGCGCCATTCTAAAATCAGTGAGAAATATGAAGTCCAGGGTTTCATACCCTCAGGACAAGATTTATAACCATTACTTACCTCTGAGCCACAATACTAGTCCGCTATGCTCTTGCCCCTCAAATTGGCTCCCGATGCTCTGAATCTAATCAAAACCAGTTTGTTTAACATCATTAATATATACCAAAGGAACTCAACCCAATCGAAAACTATCAATTTACACAAAAATCTCTAAATTCGGCCAAACCCGAGCCCCGGGCCCACGCCTCAGAATCTGATAAAATTTACATCACAAGAATCCTTATCCTCCCACGAGACCATACATACCAAAAATATCAAAATCGGACCACAATTGCCCACTAAAATCGCCAAAAAAAATTCCCAAATATTTCCTCCCATTTTCCAAACTTTTTCTTACTTTAATCCTTCAAATACAAGCCTAATCTGAACCAAATAACATAGAAACGACTTTAATAACTATGGAAGTTACCTCCACTGAAGACCCATGAATTCTCTCTTCAAATTGCCCTCAAATGAGCTCCAACCGCATGCAATAATGGTTAATGCCCAACAATTCCGCACCTGCAGACCTTTAATCGCACCTGCGGACCCGCATCTGCGGTCCCAGTTGCGCACCTGGGAAAACCCACTGACGGACCAATTCTCGCACCTGCGACCCCTTCTCCGCACCTGCGGCTTGGCAGGTGCGGCCATCCCTTCGCACCTGCGGACTCCTCCTGCCTAAACTCCCTTTGCACCTGCGCATGGAATTTTGCACCTGCGGCATCGCACCTGCAGCTGCCAATCCGCAGGTGCGGCCAACACCAGAAACTTACACCAGCAGCCATTTGCTGCAATTTTCCAAGTTCAAAACTCCGCCAACCATCCGAATCAATCCCGAGCCCCTCGGAGCCCCTACCAAGCATACCAACACACCCCATAGCATTATTCAAACTTAGTCGAGCCTTCGAAACACCAAAAACAACATGAAAACACCAAAATTACATCAAATTCAAGCCTATGAACTTTGAAACTTCCAAATTTCGCCAACGACGCCGAAACCTACCAAAACACCTCCGATTGACCTGAAATTTTGCACACATATCCAAAATGACATTATGAACCTGTTCCAACTTCCGGAATTCCATTCTGACCCCGATAGCCTATTTTCCACTACCGACCGGAAATAGCCAAAAACTAACTTTCACCATTTCAAGCCTAATTCTACACCGGACATCAAAACTCCATTCCGAACACACTCCTAAGTCCTAAATCACCTAACGAAACCATTCAAGCCATAAAATCCGCATTCTGAGGTCGTTAACCAATAAGTCAACTCTCAGTTGACTTTCTCAACTATTAGGATACCTTGAGAGACTAAATGCCTCAATTCTCACCGTGACCACTCTGAACCCGAACCAACCGACCCAACACACATAAATAAAGCTGAACCACATAAAATGAAGCAAAAACAAGGGAAACGGAGCTAAACTCTCGGAACGACCGGCCGGGTCGTTATATCCTCCCCCACTTAAACATACGTCTGTCCTCGAACGTGCCAAGAGTTGTTCTCCAACACCATCAAAATGTTACGTAGCTTACCATGCACATACCTGGGGGTGATCCCACATCACCTTATCCCATATAGGTCCAATATCACAATACCGTTGAACTTTCGAAATCCAAACCCTGGCCCATAAACCTTAGAACCAAATTCCCACTTTTGAAATAATATACAAGATAAAAATTTCGATAACTATAAACTGAACATGTCTGAACATGCTGAATCAAGTCATATACGTACCCCAGATGGAATCACATAATACACCGCGTGAGTCAAACACTCATAGCGATAACTCTTAACCACAATAACTGCTCAGAACAACCCAATACCGGTACATAACCTCTTATCAAGAAATTCCTCACTCTAACACTTCCATATACTGCTGATGATGAAGCACGAAGAACTAACAACCATTCGTCCGATCGGTAAGACATGAAGCTCCCCCTTCCAAACAGGAATTATAGCAGATTTCTAAGCCGACTCCTGATATTTATCCTTCCAACTCTGCTGTAGAAAATTCTGAAAATGTTCATTATAGGTCCAATGACCTCTTCTCATCCATCACGACCACCCTGAAGACATGACGCATCGATACAATTTGAATCCAAAACCTGTGCAACTCGTGCACTTAACAGCAACATCTCAATGCAATCAAATTATATAAAAGATCCACACGAGAGGACTATCCTGCCATTAACAATTACCATCACCATATCATGCTAACAGCCTGACATACACCATAAAAATCAAAACACACGAATCCAATACCAAGGTCATACCGCTACATAACTTCGCCACACTGCGTGATCTCATCCGAACGCTGGTCCACTTGAAATGCTTCAAGACACCTTGCCCAAAATCAATAACCATTCAAAATTCGACATCAAGTACTCAAAGTGCATTGCCATAACCACGGGGGAAACCGAACGATACCATGCCACCCGAATCAGAAGGTATATAACCAACACGCCTCAATCCCACAACACCCAATTACTTACCTTACTCAAATCTAGCTATAAATCCCAATTAGAACCGCACCATATGTGCATATAACCAATAATCACCACTCCTTGCAATACCGAAGGGTAACTCATAGATCACTCTAGAACATGAATAAACTCAATCACAATCAAATGGTACATTTCTCAATAATAGAAACTCGGAGCCAACAATTCTAACCCGGTGCAGAACACACACCCATATTAGCCTACCAGTGACCCTAAATTAACTTTGATCACCCACAACAGATAGATAACTTACCGAAAAGTTCACAATGGCGGAATCATGGTACATACTAACATACGACTAGCTCTGCTCGCATCTTCACAGTTCACTACCACAAAATAACCTGTTTATGAGAACTCTCAGTCTCGAAGTCCATGAAGCGCACGGATTTCTATATCTGATCTCAACTCCACCGCTCGAATACATGACACATCCCAAATATTCAATCATTCCACGAGGGATACCCCTATAATTCTTCCGTTTACCAAGCAACCTTGAATATCAACAGCCGATCCAACAATAGGGCACCGCGATACCAGTGAAGTACCCTTAACTCAAACACATTGCTCTTTCTGAAATGTATACCCTCTTCAAGTCGCACCAATTAGTGATATCGTCTACCTAGTCATCTGAAACTGCCCATGCTGCCTAAGAATTTATGACCTTCCTTCCAGAACCGAACCGTGACCTCACATATGCAAATCTCAACTCTACCCAACATACCGCATACGCCATGCCAACCTAGGAAAAATACGGGAATTCCATGGTCCCTTCTGAGCCACAAGCAACTACATACCCAACTAGCCAAGAGCTTCCATTTGATCCCATTTAGAAGCAAATTCACTACACGTCATAAGAAAATATGCACCCTTAACCGCGGTAGAAACCATCCGGAACTATCCGAAATCCCATTTACGCAACACCAAACCATCAGGACTGAATTCTTCTAACTCAACCAAGCTACGCAGACCACCAAAAATCAAAGAGCATTGCTAACAATTACCCGAAAAACTCGTCACCTCATGAACATCCAAGAACTAATCGTATCCCTTACCATGCCAATCTGACCTACTACCAAGTTGCCCTATTTACCCAAGTTCCTTCTGACTTAACTTCAAATTGATACTTCTCCCTACTGTAATACCACAATATTCAACCCAGACTCACCACACGCGACCCAAGTACATAATTATACCGTCTAAGGCTTATAAGCCGCTGAATACTCTCTCCAATATCCCTAAAAGTACTACATTCAAAATACTTACCTTGAAGAGACTCCCTGAAAATCCTAAGCCATTACCTTTAACTTCCTGATACTGATATGTAAATCCGTGATGATGTCGAAATACCACAAGTCTGGACACCCTCTAACGTAAATCTCAATCACACTGACCAATTAGACAGAATCATCCTGACTCGTTTGCACACTAACATACTAGGAAAGTAATCCACTCACTTGAAGCCACAAGCAAATTCATACACTGCACACACTACACTTTTTACAATTTCCACCATATCATTCAATAGAACCCAATTACCCAACAGAGTACATTACAACCTATATCGAAGAGATTTCCATTACTCGTGACATTCCCAGACCCCACGCCTGCAGGTCATAACTGATCCACCAATATACCTCGAACTGAAACCAATACCACACATAATCGTGCAATCATCTTATCATTAACAGAATCCCCCACTTGGACCAAAGCCAACGATCGAGACAAACAATAACTCACAATGCCCATAATAACACCACCCATCTACCAGCTCAAGTCATCTGCAAATCTCGCATTCACCATTGTAACAGTCATGCCAACTTCCACAAGCGATCTCCAATTACAACATATATCATTTACTGGTAGAAGAGAACTTATTACAAAACTACATAGGGATCACACACCCTAGGACAAATCGCAGGAGATACCCCTGCCCGCTTAACCCCAACTGATATCTCTCCATACACTTATGAAGACCATAACTATCACGCAATCACTACACCTTCCTGCATCTGAACACAACCAACGCCTACCCTCGAGGCATCACAATACGCGGTAAGAACCTGAAGCTGATGGCAGAACTAACACTGGAGCTGTGGTCACAGAAATCTCGAGCTTCTGGAAGCTGTGCCCACACATGTCTGACCACATGGATACCCTTACTAGACACTACGTGTCCCAAGAATGCTACTGAACCGAGTCAAAATTCACACTCGGAGAATTTTTGCATAGAGCCTTTCCTCCTTGAACCCCTATAATGCCATCCTAAATTACTGAGTATGCTACTCCTGGCTACGCGAATATGCCAGGACGCCATCAATTAATACAATAACAAGGAATGCTAATACGGTTGGAATACACCGTTAATCAAATACATGAATGCTACTGGGGTAATGATCAGCTCAAAAGACATCACCAGGAACTCATAACCCAATAGAAAAATCTGCTTCACTCCACAACCACAACATGAGAGGTCTTCTAATATACTCACAACTCAAGGCCATATACCAAATCGAGACAGAAATCAAACACTCAATAAATCTTGCCACATTTCCAGCCAACCCTTTTGTCACAAATCATAGTCTGAACACATCTAACCATCAAATCACACTCACCACGTAGCCATCTAGTCACAAAGTCCCCTTAATAAGGACATCAACAGACATATAAGTCCCCAAATACATGTGCCCACACAATGAAAATCTCAGCACTCAAGCCACAGAATGAATCCGGCCTTAAGTCCTCCAGACTGGCCCATTACCAACATGCCAAAATCACATCTCATCCATGGAAGTCACAATTCGTCGATGCACAACTGATACCAAGCGCTCTCGTGCGCGTTCGAATACATGGATGGAATTCAAGAGTTACGCTCTTGGCTGAATTAAATGGGTTCGCACGACTAGAATTCAAGAATGTGAGATTTTTCCTAAGGGTTTTGCAGCCTCTCGAAGATAAGTACAGACGTTTCTGTACCAATCCGTAAGACTCTACTAAACCTGCTCATGATCGGTGAGTCCTATGCAACCTAGCGCTCTGATACCAAACTGTCACGACCCCAAATCTAATCCAGTCGTGATGGCGCCTATCGTGGAACTAGGACAGCCAAAACTATACTCGAATCATAATAAGCTTCCATTTACATCTTTACTATACTAATTACCCATAAAGGTTTCCTTTAAATATTTATAAAATAGTTAAAGTTATACTGAATATTAAATACAACCCCCCGAAAACCCAGAGTCACTGATCATGACCATCTACATAAAATATACAATTCAAAAGAAAATAAATTCTATAATAGTAAGCAGGAGAGAGAGCAGGACTGCGGATGCATGCAGCTACCTCGCAAACCTCCGAGAATCTCTGGAACAGATAGACAGCTCACCCTGCCCTAACACTTGGATCTGCACACAAGGTGCAGGGAGTAATGTGAGTACACAAACTCAGTAGTAATGAAAATAAATCAGGTCTGAGCAGCAAGAAACACATAAAAGAAATGTCATCAATTCACAGTATGCACATCCTTTCTTTCCAACAGTATAACATAGATATATGAAATCATCATGCCTTAAAACCAACTTCAGAAAAATCCTTTGAAAAATGTATATTTTCAACAACTTCAAATCGAAATATTTAGTATGAAAAATGAAATAAATCATAAAGAGGCCTCTCAGGAAAAAACATATTTCATAGCATCAGAGTGAAAGTGGCAAAATCATAAGTAGCCCCTTGGGAAAAAACATGTATCATAATCATCCCCTCGGGCATGCCTCACAGTCACTCATAATCAGCCCCTCGGGCATACCTCACAATCACTCATAATCAGACCTACGGGCATACCTCACAATGACTCATGCCTCTCAATCGCTCGTCACTCGGCACTCGGTGCGCTCACTGGAGGTGTGTGTAGACTCCGGAGTGGATCCTTCAGCCCAAGCGCTAATATCAAACCACCTCATGGCGTATCATATCCTCACAAATCAGGCCCTCGACCTCACCCAGTCAGAACCTCTCAAAAGCCCCTCGCTCAAATCAGTAAAACGGGGTACTCGAACCAAAACATCATTTTAAATATCAAAGTAGTGTAAATCAGGCTGAGTTTCGAACAAAGTAAGCACAATGTGACTGAGTGAAATCATCAATAACATGTGAGGAAAACAGCAGTAAAAAGCCCCCAAGGGGTCTAAGCAAGTTGGCACGTGATCCCAAACATGGCTTATAGCCCAAATATTTCAGAAATCTTTAAAACACAATTTAACATATAGTTTAGAGTAAAATACGCAACTCAATAGTTGCCGCGGAGAGGACTAAGTCCAATCCAAAAATCAGTGAGCGCCACATACTCATCATCCAACATGTGCGCCATTCTAAAATCAGTGATAAATATGAAGTCCGGGGTTTCATACCCTCAGGACAAGATTTATAATCATTACTTACCTCTACCGAGCCACAATACTAGTCCGCTATGCTCTTGCCCCACAAATTGGATCATGATTGCTCCGAATCTAACCAAAACCAGTTTAACATCATTAATATATACCAAAGGAACTCAACCCAATCGAAAACTATCAATTTATACAAAAATCTCAAAATTCGGCCAAGCCCGAGCCCCGGGCCCACGCCTCAGAATCTGATAAAATTTACTTCACAAGAACCCTTATCCTCCCACGAGACCGTACATACCAAGAACATCAAAATCGGACCACAATTGCCCACTAAAATTTCCAAAAGAAATTCCCAAATCTTTCCTCCCATTTTCCAAACTTTTTCTTACTTTAATCCTTCAAATACAAGCCTAATCCGAACAAAATAACATAGAAACGACTTTAATAACTCGGAAACTTACCTCCACTAAAGACCCACGAATTCTCTCTTCAAATTGCCCTCAAATGAGCTCTAACCGCATGCAACAATGGTTAATAACTAAAATTTCACGAAGGCTTCTTTTATACTGTTCTGCCCAGCAATTCCGCACCTGCGGACCTTTAATCGCACCTGCGGTCCCAGGTGCCCACCTGCAGAAACCCACTAACGGACCAATTCTCGCACTTGCGGCTTTGCAGGTGCGGCCATCCCTTTGCACCTGCAGACTCCTCCTGCCTAGACTCCCTTCGCACATGTGCATGGACTTTCGCACCTGCGACTACCAATCCGCAGGTGCGGCCAACACCAGAAACTTACACCAGCATCCATTTGCTGCAATTTTCCAAGTTCAAAACTCTGCCAACCATCCGAAATCAATCCCGAGCCCCTCGAGGCCCCTATCAAACATACCAACAGATCCCATAGCATTATTCAAACTTATTCGAGCCTTCGAAACACCAAAAACAACATGAAAACAACAAAATAACATCAAATTCAAGCCTATGAACTTTGAAACTTCCAAATTTCGCCAACGACGCTGAAACCAACCAAAACACCTTCGATTGACCTAAAATTTTGCACACATATCCAAAATGACATTACGGACCTATTCTAACTTCCGGAATTCCATTCTGACCCCGATAGCTTATTTTTCACTGCCGACCGGAAATCATCAAAAACTAACTTTCGCCAATTCAAGCCTAATTCTACACCGGACATCAAAACTCCATTCCGCACACTCCTAAGTCCCAAATCACCTAATGAAACCATCCGAGCCATAAAATCCGCATTCCAAGGTCGTTCATCAATAAGTCAACTCTCAGTTGACTTTCTAAACTATTAGGCTACCTTGAGAGACTAAATGCCTCAATTTTCACCATGAGCACTCTGAACCCGAAGCAACTGACCCAACACACATAAATGAAGTTGAACCACATAAAATGAAGCAAAAACGGGGGAAACAAAGCTAAATTCTTGGAACGACCGGCCGGGTCGTTACATGAAGGTTATGCAAGCTCATTTGAGAAGGTTGTCCAGCAGAAGAAAATAATGTTTCATGTCTCCTGTTTTCTAGTCATAGAGATATTCATTCCCTTGGGGGATCTTTGAACCTTAGATGACTCTCCATCAGTAGTACCTATTCCTCTTCATTCCCCGATGCGTCATGTCTATGATTTTCTAATCATGAAGACGTCCATTCCCGTGGGAGATCTTCGAACCTTAGATGACTCTCCATCAGTAGCACATATTCCTCTTCATTCCCCGATGCGTCATGTCTATGATTTTCTAATCATGAAGACGTCCATTCCCGTGGGAGATCTTCGAACCTTAGATGACTCTCCATCAGTAGCACATATTCCTCTTCATTCCCCTTATCCCCTACCATTTAGCCTTCTATAAACTGGGTTTTTTTGTTGTTGTTGTTGTTGTTGTTGATTGTAATTGGTAGTGAAAATAAAATGAATTGTGTGAATAATGTGATCTCTGTCTTTTAAATTTTTCTTCTATTTACATTGTCAAATACGTTTGTCTATTTTGTCTTAGGTTAACAATATGTTGAAGTTTTTTCAAATGAACTAATTGACTATAGAATCCAGGGACAAAAAGTGCAGCAAAGGGAGTACTGAACTTCTTAAGCATTAACTTATTAAACTATCAAATCCAGGGATAACAACTTCAGCATACTGGTTGTTGAAGTATTTAAAAATGAACTAATTTACTTCATCATCTTGTGCTGAAGTTTTATATAAAGCTCATGACGACTAAACTATAGAATACAGTTCAGCACGTAGGGTGCTGAAGTGTTTACAAATGAACTAATTTACTTCAGCATCTTGTGCTGAAGTTTTTCATAAAGCTCATGACGACTAAACTATAGAATACAGTGATAAAAACTTCAGCACATAAAGTGCTGACGTGTTTACAAATGAACTAACTTAGTTCAGCATCTTGTGCTGAAGTTTTTCATAAAGCTCATGACGACTAAACTATAGAATCCAATGATAAAAACTTCAGCACATTAGGTTCTGAAGTATGTACAAATGAACTAATTTACATCAGCATAATATGCTGAAGTTTTTCATAAAGCTCATGACGACAAAACTTCAGCATATTTTTTTAAATGGATACTTATCTTTTTCGCATTTACTAGCTACTTTTTGTCTTTTATCACCTACTTATCTTACATTTACATTTATTGTCTGAAAATTTATGAGGATGAAGTTATTTTATTACTGTAGAAAGATTGTGGACAGGCTGAAGTAACATTTACCACTTACTTGTTTTACCACCTACTTATCTTTCACATTGAATTTCGCTGAACGTAAAACAGTAAAATAGACCTGAAAAGTTATTTTTACATTTATAGATAATAAATTGATTAGGTGCACTCTTTGAATATATTAATAATCTCTTCACTTGAAATTTTCATAGTTATCCATAGACTTCTATCATATTTCTTTAAATTTATATTCATCCTTAGTCTTTTATCTTTTTTTGAAGAAAGAATGTCTGGTGCAAGTGGAAGTAGGAAGCTTTCAATGGAAGAAATTATGCAGAAGTGGGATAGTTTGAAGTCTGATTGGAACAATAACGTACCAATGTGTAACCTTATGCAAAAGTGTGATCAAATAAAGGCTTATTGGAAAGAATCAGACCAAAGTTTATTGCCAATGAATCATTCCAGCACAGGATTAACCTTGAACGTAGTTGTCAAGGTTATCCAAGCTCATTTGAAAAGGTTGTCCACCAGTTTGATTGTTTTAAGTTTCCCATCTGGGACGACTATGCCAAGCTGCAAAACGACCTGAAGAGTCTTCCTTCTCTTATGGACAGAGTAATAGTTGAACAAATTGAGTTGCATCCTGAGTTCAACAAGTTGAAGACTGATCTCATTGGACTTTGTGGTCTTTTGCCCGATTATCCTATAGTTATCTCTGATTCTGATGATGACGAGATATTTCGAGAAATTGATGAAATTGTTCTGATAGTGGTGATGATGCTTAGTTTTTATAATCCTTTTTTTATGTGTTTTATATTGTGCTTTTCTTTTGTTTTTTATGATTCTGCTTTTTGTTTTGTCAATGTGTATGATGTCCTTGTTTTTCTTAATGTTTTGTGTTGTTTATATAAATGAAACTTGAACATTTTATGTTTAAGTTTTGTGTGTGTGTGTGTGTGTGTGTTAAGGATATGTATTTCACATACAGTTTTTTCTTGCTGAAGTCATTGCGTACTTTTTTAAAATGCAACCAAACCTGTAAGCCTGCGCAAAAAAAATGAGTGGTTTGTACTTCAGCAATATATAAAAGAGTGCGAGAGTTTTTTTTTTATTTGTACGAAAACAATCACATTTGAAATATATCATACAAAAATAAAAATCTAAATTCTGACCAAGAATTATTGAATGTTGGAGTATTTTTCAGCCTGTTTCTTGGAATATGGATGCTGGAGAAGATAACCAAGTTTTTCTATTATGCCTAATTTTTTTACATCGACTGCATTTGGTAGACTTCCATGGTACTGATTCAGTCGTTGGCATATGCCTCTTCTTTTGTCTTCTTCCTTGTAAAATATCCACATCAGGAGGTTTTGTGATCTCAGATTCTACATTTGGTGGAATATCCCATGATTTTTGATTTCCCACAATATTCACATGCCCTTCATATGCTTTGAACCATGTTTCCTTTGAATATCATTTTGAGTAGTAATCAGATTTTTACAAATATCTCTTATTAATAGCAGCAATTGCATGTGGACAGGGCAATTCATCAAGTTGGAATTCCAAGCAGTCACAAGTTCTCTTTTTTAAGTCCACAATGAATTCGATTCCTTCACTATTTATTCTAAACAACATTGAATCAAGGTTGAACACCTAAGAAGGAATAGAAAATTAAGATAAACTATATTAGTGTATTATTGATTCAAAAAGAAAAAATATGAAGTTTTTTATATGTAAGCAGTAAATCACTGCAGCAGATATAAAAATCAGAAGTAATTATGCTGAAGTTTTTCAAAAATATCATGACTAAAAAACTATAGAATCCAAGACAAAACTTCAGCACATGGGGTGCTCAAGTTTTTACAAATGAGCGAATTAACTTCAGCATCTTCTGCTAAAGTTTTTCATAAAGCTCATTACGACAAAACTATAGAATCTAGGGACAAAACTTCAGCATGTTGGGTGCTGAAGTTTTTACAAATGAACTAATTAACTTCAGCATGCTGGGTGCTGAAGTTTTTACAAAAATCTCATGACGACAAAACTATAGAATCTAGGAACAAAACTTCAGCTAGTATGGAGTTTTTTATATGTAGGCAGTAAATCACTGTACCATATATAAAAAGTAGAAGTGATTATGCTATAGAGAAAACATGCTGAAAGTAAATCCTGAAGTTAATAAATATACTCACAATCATTTTGCAAGCCAAGTCCATCTTCTTAGTCATCTCTTCTTCTGCCCATATTGATACTTTGTAAAAAGTTTCATTTGCTTTTTTTCTCCGTTTGTAAAACCACTCTCCCAACTTTTCTTGGATGTAATCTAACATTCTTAAAATAGGCATTTCTCTCGCTTTTAGTAACACGGAATTCATTGATTCTACAATGTTTGTTGTCAGCATATCATAACGTCGCCGTGGGAACCACGATCGAGCCCATCTTTCTGGAGGCTCTTCCATTATGTAATTGTATATTTTCTTGTCAACACTTTTGAGTTGGGATATTAACTTATTAAAATCTTAATGTTTGTATGACCTTGCAGCACTTTGAAAAAGATTTATTACCATGGCTTTTGCATGTCTTTGCTTTAAATTTTTCTCAAAGTGATAGAGGTAGATACCATGGTGAGCTTCAGGATAAAATTTCCTAATCCCATTTGCGATCGACTGGTTTCTATCTGACAAGAAAACCAGTTCATGACGGACTTGAATTGATTTTCTCATTTCTCCGAAGAACCAAATGTATGCCTCATTGTTTTCTAATTCTGCTACGCCAAAAGATAGAGGAAATATTTGATTGTTTGCATCCTTTGATACAACAACAAATAGAACGCCACGATATTTTGACTTTAAAAACTTTGCATCTACTGCAATAACAGGTCTACGGTAGGACCAACCAGTTATTGATGTTGTAGGAGCAAATAACATGTAACAAAACCTGTACAGTGAAACACAAAAAAAAATCATAAGCTGTGAAGTTTAACTTCAGGCTGATGGTTAGTATTTGTTTTGCTTACCAATTCTGCTCATCTCTTTTTATGCTTGTGTACGTTCCTGGGTTTCTATGCACCATCATCTGTAGGTATGAAGGAAGAATCTGGTAGTTCTCTTCTGTTGTTCCCCTTATGAAAGCAATAGCTTTTTGAATAGCGTTNTGCTTCTGAT
Source organism: Nicotiana knightiana (assembly GCA_005239525.1). NCBI lineage: Eukaryota > Viridiplantae > Streptophyta > Magnoliopsida > Solanales > Solanaceae > Nicotiana > Nicotiana knightiana. Next base: position 7,821 of record ML394969.1, on the reverse strand, counting down.
CTGATTTTCTTGCATCAACTGAGCATTCATGGTTGTTATGATATTTTATCACCCTGAAAAGTGTGGAATTTTTTATTCTGGTAGCACGCACAATCCAACCACATTGCTCCTCAATGCATTTCAGCTCATATCTCTTTTAACATGATCTAACAGATGTGAATCCAACCTTTTGGTTTATCTCCAAGCTGTAGAAAAATTTAGTCATATTTTCCTTGTTCTCAAAAATTGATCCTACTCTTACTTCCTCAGGCAATGCATCATGCCTAAGTATTTTACATGGTGGAGATTCTTTCAGCTTTCTCCTCGCTCTTTTTCTTGATTTCTTAGAGGCACTAGAAGTTTCAGCAATTTCATCAATTGTACCGGATATTACCGGTATTAATTTCATATTTTCTTCATCTTCGTTGTTGCTTATCATTGCAGAAGGTAACAAAAAATTTTGTTGGATTGTGTGTTGGTTGTCAGCTTGCATTATTAGTTGTCCTTCTTCTTCTTGCTCATTGACAAACTGGTATGAATTTATTTGAAGAGGGGGTGATTGTTTTAGAATTCTATATTCTGAAGCAGATGTAATGTTAGAAGGTTGTTGCTCGTTGTCTACTACCACTATTGGCTGCCCTAGTTCATGTTGATAATCAGCAAATTGTTCTGAATGTAATGACCCGACCGGTCGTTTTGCGTTATCGGACCCAGCTCCCCTAAATGAAACTTATCATAGCGATTTATTATGATTTATGACTTACGGGGACTGGTGGTTCAGGATTCGGAAGTGTGTAGAGTGCTATAGGAACACTTGGTTCCTTAAGGTTGGTCTTTAAGGCCAAAGTTTGACTTCGGTCAACATTTTTAGTAAACGACCTCGGAATCAAGTTTCGACGATTCCGGTAGTTTTGAATGATGATTTCGGACTTGGCCGTATGTTCGGAATGGGTTTTGGATGACCCGGGGGCGTTTCGGCGCCCAATATCGAAATTTGAGTTTCCTTAAGTTTGAAATTTGGTTGGGAGCGTCTTTTTGTGTTATCAAGGTCCGAACGGAAGTCCGAGATCGGGAATAGTTCTTTTATGTCAATTATGACTTGCTTGCAAAATTTGGTGTCATTCCGAGTAGTATAGGTTGGTTCGGCGCATTGAAAGCGAATTCTAGAACTTTAGGTTCAAAGTTTGATTCAATTTGGTTTTGGGGTCGAATTCTTAGTTTCGTTGTTGTTTTTCATGTTCCAAAAATTTGAGTGAGTCCGTATCATTAATACAGACCTGCCAGTGCCTTTGGACGGGGTCTCGAGGGGCTCGGGTGAGTTTCGAACCCCTCGAAGTTAAATTCAAAAACCAGATTTTTCACTGACTGGTTTCCTTCAGTGCGATCGCAGGTGCACTGATACGATCGCATAGGAGGAACTGGTGCACTAATGCGATCACAGGTCACGTGTACACACACTATTCTTTTTTTAAATATTTTTCAGTAAACAATTCCTTATAAATTTTCTCAAATTCCATGATCTCAGGGAAATAAGCCGCATGTAACATTTAATCTATTAAGCATATAGTTCATATTAAGTAAAACACAAGGCATGATGTGGACCTAACTACCCGGACATAATAATAATAGCTGCTACGTACGGACTCTCGTCACTTTGTACGTACGTAGACCCCACAATTATCACATATAGAATTTAAAACACCTACGAGGACAATTCCCTCTTACGAGGTTAGAAAGGAGACTCACCTCGCATTGCACCTACTCCCCCGGTCAAGAATGCGCCCGAAACTCTGAACTCGACACCCACAGACTCGAAACTAGCCAAATGTTATACAAATATATCAATTTATATTCAAAGGATGGAACTCTCCTATTATTTAGTCAAATTCAACATTCTTGAAGAAATCCCAAAATCCAACCCCAGGCCCGCATGCCCGGATTTCGAAAATTCTCGAAAGAAACTGTAACGACCCGGCCGGTCGTTCCGAGAGTGTAGCCCCGTTTCCCTCATTTCTGCTTCATTTTATGTGGTTCAGCTTCATTTTATGTGGTTCAGATTCATTTATGTGTGTTGGTTCAGTTGGTTCAGGTTCAGAGTGGTCATGATGAGAATTGAGGCATTTGGTCCCTCAAGGTAGCCTAATAGTTGAGAAAGTCAACTGAGAGTTGACTTATTGGTGAACGACCTCGAAATAGGAATTTTATGGCTTGGATAGCTTCATTAGGTGATTGGGACTTAGGAGTGTGTTCAGATTATTTTTGTGATGTCCGGAGTAGAATTAGGCTTGAATTGGTGAAAGTTAGTTTTTGGCGATTTTCAGTCGGCAGTGGAAAATAGGCTATAGGGGTCGGGATGGAATTCCAAAAGTTGGAGCAGGTTCGTAATGTTATTTTGGATATGTCTGCAAAATTTCAGGTCAATCGGAGGTGTTTTGGTTGGTTTCGGCATAGTTGGCGAAATTTGGAAGTTTCAAACTTCATAGGCTTGAATTTGATGTGATTTTGGTGTTGTTGCGTTGTTTTTGGTCTTTAGAAGGCTCGAATAAGTTTGAATGATGATATGAGATATGTTGGTATGTTTGGTTGAGGTCCCGAGGGCCTCAGGTGTGTTTCGAGTGGTTAACGGACCAATCTTTGGCTTGAAAACTAGTCAGATTTTTGCTGGTGTGAGATTCTGGTTTCCTTTTACGCGATCGCGTGAGGATGTTTGCGATCACGTAGAGAAAAATAGAGGGGCAGGCATTTTTTTCAATGCGATCGTGTGGTTAGGATTGCGATCACGTAGGTTGGTCAGGATAGGCAGCGCGATCGCGTGGGTATTTCTGTGATCGCGTAGAGAATTTTGAGGTGCGTGTGTGGGGTGGAGAATTGTTCTATGCGATTGCGTGTATTGGTCTGCGATCGCATTGGTTGGTTAGTCTGTGCATCGCGATCGCGTGCCAAGGTTCGCGATCGCAGTGAAGAAAATATTGGCTGGGCAGAATGTTTTAAAAGGCCTGTTGTGCGAGATTAGCTCATATTTCCTCCATTGTTGACGAGTTGGGGAGCACTTTTGAGAGTATTGAAGAGGGAATTGAAGGGAATCACTTGGAGGTAAGGTTTTTAACTTCATAACTCGTTTATATGTCGATTTCTGAGTGATTACCATAGAATTTGCTGGAATTAAACCCAAATTGGGGAAGAAGGGTGCATGGGAAATTGATTCTTCTTTTGAGAATTTGAGTGGGCAATTGTGGTCCGATCTTAGTGTTCTTGGTATGTATATAATCGTGGCAGTACGAGGATTCTAATGATGTAAAACTTATCGAATTCCGAGACATGGTCCTGGGGCTCGGGTTTGGCTGAATTTCGAGATTCTTGTATAATTTGATAGTTTTCGATTGGGTTGAGTTCCTTTGATATATATTGATGATGTTACACTGGTTTTGGCTAGATTCGGAGCAATCGGGAGAAAATCGAGGGGCAAGAGTTTTTTGGACTAGTGTTGTGGCCCGGTAGAGGTAAGTAATGGTTATAAATCTTGTCCTGAGGGTATGGAACCCCGGACTACATATTTTCTCACTGATTTTGGAATGGCGCACATGTCGGATGACGAGTATGTGGCGCGTACTGATTTTTGGATTGGACTAGGTCCTCTCTGCGGCAGCTAATGAGTTGCATATTTACTCAAAACCTTATGTTAAATTATGTTCGAAAGATTTGTGAAATAATTGGGCTATAAGCTGTGTTTGGGGCCTCGTGTCGATCTGTTTAGACCCCTTGAGGGATTTTTACTGCTGTTTTTCTCACTATGTATTGATGATTTCACTCAACTGCATTGTGCATACTGTTTTCGAAACTCAGCATGATTTACACCACTTTGAGATTTAAAATGATGTTTTGGGTCGAGTACCCTGTTTTACTGGTTCGCCCGAGGAGCCTTTTGAGTGGTTCTGCTGAGTGAGGTCGAGGGACTAATTGTGAGATGCTGAGTGAGGTCGAGGGCCTAATTGTGAGGTGCTGAGTGATGGTGAAAAGGGGCTGAGTGATATTAGCGCTTGGGCTGAAGGAACCCCTCCGGAGTCTATACACACCCACAGTGAGCGCACAGAGTGCCGGGTGCCGAGTACCGAGCGACGAGTGATTGGGAGGCATGAGTGACTGTGAGAGATGAGTGACTGTGAGGTGCTGAGGGAATGATTACGAGTGATGGTGAGGTATGCCCGAGAGGCTGATTATGAGTGACTGCGAGGCATGCCCGAGAGGCTGATTATGATACATGTTTTGCCCGAGGGGCTACTGATGATTTACTACTTTCACTCTAAGTTATGAAATATGTTTTTCCCGAGGGGCTACTGATGATTTACTACTCTCACTCTGAGCTTATGAAATATGTTTTGCCTGAGAGGCCTCTATATGATTCATTTCATTTTCATACTAAATCTTTCGGTTTGAAGTTGTTGAAAGTATACGTTCTTCAAAGGATTTTTCTGAAGTTGATTTTAAGGCATGATGATTTCACATATCTATGTTATACTGTTGGAAAGAAAGGTTGTGCATCTTGTGATTTGATGACATTGATTTTATGTGTTTCTTGCTGCTCAGACTTGATTTATTTTCATTACTACAGAGTTGGCGTACTCACATTACTCCTTGCACCTTGTGTGCAGATTTAGGTGTTAGGGCAGGGTGAGCTGCCTATCTGTTCCAGAGATTCTCGGAGGTTTGCAAGGTAGTTACATGCGTCTGCAGTCCTGCTCCCTCTCCTGCTTACTACTATAGTATTTATTTTTGTCGAGTTGTATATTTTATGTAGATGCTCATGACCAGTGACTCCGGGTTCTCGGGGGTTGTATTTAATGTTCAGTATAGATTTAACTTTTTTTATAAATGTTTAAAGGAACTTTTATGGGTAATCGGTATAGTAAAGATGTAAATGGAAGTTTATTATGATTTGAGTGAAATTTTGGCTGGCCTAGTTCCATGATAGGCGCCATCACGACTGGCATGGATTTGGGGTCGTGACAGTTTGGTATCAGAGAGCTAGGTTATATAGGACTCACTGGTCATGACCAAGTTTAGTAGAGTCTTGTGGATCGGTACAGAGACGTCTGTACTTATCTTCGAGAGGCTGCGGAACCCTTAGAAAAAAATCTCACATTTTTAAAATTCTTGTCGTGCAAATCCATTGTATTCAGCCAAGAGCATAACTCCTGAATTCCTTCCATATATTCGAGCGCGCCTGAGAGCGCCTGGTATCAGCTGTGCATCGACGGCTTGTGACTTCCATGGATGAGATGTGATTTTGGCATGTTGGTAATGGGCCAGTCTAGAGGACTTGAGGCCGGATTCATTTTGTGGCTTGATTGCTGAGATTTTCGTTGTGTGGGCACATGTAATTTGGGGGCTTGTATGTCCGATTGTGTTCTTATTGATGAGAATTGGTGACTAGATGCCTATGTGGTGGGTGTGATTTGATGGTTAGATGTGTTCAGATTTTGAATTGTGTCGAAAGGGTTTGCTGGAAATGTGGTAAGATTTATTGGGTGTTTGATTTCTGTCTCGATTTGGTATGAGGCCTTTAGTTGTGAGTATGTTGGAAGACCTCTCATGTTGTGTAGTTGTGGAGTGAAACGGTTGGGTTATGAGTTCCTGGTGATGTCTTTGAGTTGATCATTTGCCCCAGTAATGTTCATGTATTTGATTGACGGTGTATTCCGGCTGTATTAGCACTCCTTGTTATTGTATTCATTGATGGCGTCCTAGCATATTCGTGTAGCTAGGAGTAGCATACTCAGTATCTGAGGATGGAATTATAAGGATTCAAGGAGGAAAGGCTCTATGCCAATTCTCCGAGTGTGAATTTTGGCTCGGTTCAGTAGCATTCTTGGGACACGTGGTGTCTAGTGAGGGTATCCATGTGGTCAGACATGTGTGGCTAGAGCTTCCAGGCACCCGAGATTTCTGTGAACGCCGCTCCGGTGTTAGTTCTGCCGTCAGCTTCAGGTTTTTACCGCGTATTATGGTGCCTCGAAGGTAGGCGTTGGTTGTGTTCAGATGTAGGAAGGTGTAGTGATTGCGTGATAGTTTTGGTCTTCAGAAGTGTATGGAGAGATAGCATTTGAGGCTAAGAGGGCATGGGTATCTCATGCGGGTTGTCTTAGGGTGTGTAGTCCCTATGTAGTTCTGTAATAATCTCTCCTCTACCAGTAAATGATACATGTGGTAATTTGAGTTTAGATCGCTTGTGGATGTTGGCATGACCATCCCAATGGTGGATGCGAGATTGGAAATTGATTTGAGTGTTAGACGGTGTGGGTCATATAAGCTTATGGAGGATTTAGTTGAATCCCACCACAGCATGGTGGAAGTAATAATGTGTGGGCATAGTCTTGTTTGTGTTGATCCTTGGATTTGGGCCAAGTGGGAGAGTTCTATTGATAAGTTGATTCCATGATTATGTGTGGTATTGGTTTCAGTTCGAGGTATAGTGGTAAATCAAGTATGGCCTGCAGGTATGGGGCCTGGGAATGTCACGAGTAATGGAAATTTCTTTGATATAGGTTGTAATGTACTCTGTTGGGTAATTGGGTTCTATTGAATGATTTAGTGGAAATTGTAAAAGGTGTAGTGTGCACAGTGTATGAATTTGCTTGCGGCTTCAAGTGAGTGGATTACTTTCCTAGTATGTTAGTGTGCAAACGGGTCAGGTCGATTCTGTCTAATTGTTCAGTGTGATTGAGATTTACGTTAGAGGATGTCAAGGCTGGTGGTATTCTACATCATCACGGATTCTACATATCGGTATCAGGAAGGTGAAGGTAATGGATTTAGATTTGCATAAGTCTCTTCAGGGTAAGTTTTTCTAATGTGGTGCATTTGGGGATAATTGAGAGAGTATGCAGTCGCTTATGAGCCTTAGACGGTATGGTTTTGTGCTTGGCTCACGTTTGGTGAGTCTGGGTTGCAAAAATGTGGTATCACGGCAGGAAGAAGTATCAATTTGAAGGTAAGTTAGAAGAAACTTGGTTAAATAGGGCAACCTGGTAGTAGGTCGGATCGGCATGGTAAGGGATATGATTAGTTCTTTGGGTGTTCGTTAGGTGACGAGTTTTTCGGGTATATCTTAGCCAGGCTCTTGGATTTTTGGTGGCCTGCGTAGTTTGGTTGAGTTAGAAGAGTTCAGTCCTGATGGGGGTTCCCGTATTTTTCCTAGGTTGGCATGGCGTGTGCGGTATGTTGGGTAGAGTTGAGATTTGCATATGTGAGGACACGGTTAGGTTCTGGAAGGAAGGTCATAAACTCTTGAGCAGCATGGGCAGTTTCAGATGACCAGGTGGATGATATCACTAATTGGTGCGACTTGATGAGGGTATATACTTCAGAAAGGGCAATGTGTTTGAGTTAAGGGTACTTCATTGGTATCGCGACGCCCTATTGTTGGATCGACTGTTGATATTCAAGGTTGGTTGGTAAACGGAAGAATGATAGGGGTATCCCTCGTGGAATGAGTGAGTATTTGGGATGTGTTAGGTATTCGGGCGGTGGAGTTGTGATCAGATATGGTAATCCGTACGTTTCATGGATTTCGAGACTGAGAGTTCTGATCATGCTCAATTATGTCTTCTATAAAGACTAAACAGGCATTGCAAATATAAATCAGGGGTATTAAGCCCAAAGTCGATCCCACGAGGAATTGAACGTATCAGTTGAATTTATTAAATACTAAACTGATGTTTAATCAATTTTCTTAAGACTTTTAAATATCAACTTGGTGTTGTTTAACTAATTCTACTAAATAAATAATAAATTAACAATTAACTAACAATTTAATGTAAACAATAATAATAAAGGTCTAAGGTT